>JBBPBX010010446.1:0-16179 GCA_038048925.1 Garcialebias charrua
AATAATAATAATAATAATAATTAGGGGTGCAGGAAAAAAAAAAGCTTTTTAAAATAATCTAGATTCTTAGTCCTGTTCAGAATCGATTCTAAAAGCCCCCAAATCGCTTTTTTTACATTAAAGCCCAAAAGATAAAGAAAATAAAACCATATCTCATATGAAAGAATACATATAATGAAAGGTGGCAGAAAGAAGAAGAAATCTTATTTTATCTGCCCCTTTTTTCAATAACAAAACAAGTTCAAACAATCAATTCAAACAATAATCTTCTAGTAACAGAGCAAAAAGCTAACCTAATACTGGTAATTTAAGTTACAGAATTTAATGCACTCCTGTATTATTTGTTCCTATTTTTGGTATAAATATCAAACGATGCAAAAAAATTGATACAATAAGGAACCTAAAATTATTGTTTTAAATAAATGTTCTATTTGTTTACATTGTTGTTTAATGTTTTCAGTTTAAAATTATTGTTTTAAATAAATGTTCCATTTGTTTACATTGTTGTTTATTCTTTTCAGCTCGTCAGTTACAAAACTGAAACTAAATTTATGACCATTTTAATAGAAAAATCGTTTCTGAATCAAAAATCGTTTCTGAATCGAAAAATCGATTCTGAATCGAATCGTGACACCAAAAATCGGAATCGAATCGATTCTCCAGACACAGAGAGATTCACACCCCTAATAATAATAAAGAAGCTTTCTGGGCTGAGAGTTCATTCAGACATCGTTTGAATCATTGCACGGATTTTCAATAAATGCCTCACGGTCACGCGCATCACCTAAATTGACGTCTGAACGCACAGTTGCGTGTCGATGCGGACTGCATTTTATTTTCCAGTTGAACTTCTACTAGTGAGTAAAAGTCAGGCAGTTTGCAAAGTTCATCATTTCATGTCTCAGTCATCAGAACAGAATCAAGTCAGGGCCAAAAATAAAACATCAAAATCCTGTTGAAACATTTTGTCTTTAATCCAAAATGACTAAATGTTTCAACAGGATTTTTTTTTTATTATTTTTTTTTTTGAATCTGTTCAGAGGACCTGACCTAACTTTGTAATATTCATCATTTTATCCACACAAATTATTAAAAGTGCATCAAAAACGTGACTTTATCACAAAAACACACATGCGAGAAATGTTTAGTCTCGTTTGACCCCAAATGACACAACTTTTCTGAACACTGTCTCTTTAACCCTGTGATGGACTGGAGACCTGTCCACGGTGTCCCCCGCCCCGCGCACAGTGACTGCTGGACATGCGCACAGGTGACCCCCGTGACCCCTAAATGGAAGAAGCGGGTAAAAGATATGGATGTCACACACACACATACACACACACACACACACACCTCAGGTGTTTTTGTGCGTCACTCTGTTGCGCTATATTATCCAGTTGTTCGGACCCGCTGCGTGTCCCGTGGAACCCCCCACCCCCACCCACATGAACCCCTCCATCACACCGTCCCCTCGTCTGCTCCAGCATGAGGCGCAGAGGCTGTCACGCGCCGTCACGCGCCGTCACGTGGGCCGCTATTAGCGCCTCCTTCTTTCTCTGATGGCCGCAGTGACTTAATGAAGACATCCGACCCATTTGTTGAATCACTTAATTTATTAAACAATTAATTACTACTACTACTACTACTATACTACTACTACTACTAGTACTACTACTACTACTAGGGGTGCGAATCTCAGTGTCTGGAGAACTGATTTGATTCCGATATTTGGTGTCACGATTCGATTCAAAATCGATTTTTCGATTCAGAAACAATTTTTCTATTAAAATGGTCATAAACTTAGTTTCAGTTTTGTAACTGACAAGCTGAAAAGAATAAACAACAATGTAAACAAATGGAACATTTACTTAAAACAATAATTTTAGGTTCCTTATTGTATCAAATTTTTTGCATCGTTTGATATTTATACCAAAAATAAGAACAAATAATACAGGAATGCATTAAATTCTGTAACTTAAATATCCAGTATTAGGTTAGCTTTTTGCTCTGTTACTTATAAAAGATTATTGTTTGAATTGATTGTTTGAACTTGTATTGTTTTTGAAAAAGGGACAGACAAAATAAGATTTCTTCTTCTTTCTGCCACCTTTCATTTTATGTATTATTTCATATACTATGAGATATGGTTTTATTTTCTTTATCTTTTGGGCTTTAATGTAAAAAAAACAACAACAAAAAAACAATTTTGGGGCTTTTAGAATCGATCCTGAATCGCCAGGACTAAGAATCTAGATTCTTTAAAAAAAAAAAAAAAAATTTTTCCTGCACCCTACTACTACTACTACTACTACTACTACTACTACTACTACTACTACTACTACTACTACTAATAATAATAATAATTAATAATAATAATAATAATAATAAAAAATGAAATAAAATAAAAATTATATCAATAATAATAGTAATAATAATAATAATAATGACCCATAATTAGGCTTATTCATTGAGGATTCTAAGACTTTTTTTTATTTAATATACAGTATTTAGAGTCTGACATCCTCTGGACCGGTCCTTTCTTTCAGTGTTTATCATAAAAAACGGTTTATTAAAAATAATCTCAAGTTAATTAAAAACTTGAGCTTATTATCTCCAGGGCCAAAAAACCAAGACCTGACGTTCCCCTCGTGCTTCTGCGACAATAAGAGGCTGATGGTTTGGAGTGACGTCAGTATAAAGTTCAGTCTCCTCAGAAAGGTGAAAATGAAACTTTGTTTAAGTTGACATCTAATCTTCTGCAGCTCGGAGGAGTGAGGGGAGAGGAAGCCTCGCGATAAAGTAGAAATCAACCATCCAGAGTGAAACGCGATCACACCGGGGTCGAGGGGCCAAACTTTTTAAGACTAATGTTTATTTAGAGAAGTGAGCACTGTCTATGGGACTCCCCGTCCTCCCAGAATGCACCAGTGATGCCTTTACCAGGCCGGCCTGGACCACCAGCAGCAGCTGCAGCCTGTCAGAGGGTCCACATAAAACATTCTGTAAAACAATGACTTATACACATATCATTCAACTGTTTTAATCAATCATCATAAAATAATTAGGCTTCTGAAACACTTTAGAGCTAATACATGATGACTTGTTGTTGAAACATCTATTATAAGAAAATCTTCACAATAAGGTGTAAAAAGTGACACATCTGGCGAGCAGCAGCCTGTTTTCTTACAGTTTGTAAAATTGAATTAGACGCTTTGGAGTCTGACCTCTGCCAGACCAGCCCCCGTCTCTGCAGGTTTTATGGTCCTTGGGTCATTTTATTTATTTATTTATTTATTTATTTTCAGCTGTGGCTGAGTGGTTATCCTCCAACAGGAGATTTGGGGGTTTGATTCCACCACCATGTCACATGCTGAAGTGTCCCCTGGGCAAGACACTGAACCCCCATGTGTCCCATTGGTGTATGAATGTGATAAAGCTCTAATTATTCTTTGTAGAGATCTAGTGCTGTATGAATGAGTAAATGAGGGCACAGACTGTAGTCGAGATCTTGATGAGATAGAAAGGTCAATTTACCATTTTCAGCTGGAACTGCCATTAGACACTGTGTCCAGTTTTAGATCTTCATCGTTTCTCCTGCCCGATACGGTGGCCGACGGGTGCAAACATGCTGCAAACGGCAAAATGCGCAGCAAATGCATGTATGACGCAAACTCAAAAACACGCAAACACAAATAACACACGCAAACTGAAAAACACGCAAAAACAAATAACACACGCAAACTCAAAAACACGCAAACAAAAAAGAAGCTGCAAACTCAAAAAACACACGCAAACTCAAAAACATGCAAACTCAAAAAACACACGCAAACTCAAAAACACGCAAACACAAAAGCAGCTGCAAACTCAAAAGCAGCTGCAAACTCAAAAAACACACGCAAACTCAAAAACAGGCAAACACAAAAGCAGCTGCAAACTCAAAAAACACACGCAAACTCAAAAACACGCAAACACAAAAGCAGCTGCAAACTCAAAAAACACGCGCAAACTCAAAAACACGCAAACTCAAAAAATACACGCAAACTCAAAAACACGCAAACTCAAAAGAAGCTGCAAACTCCAAAGCAGCTGCAAACACAAAAGCAGCTGCAAACACAAATAACACACGCAAACTCAAAAACACACAAACACAAAAGCAGCTGCAAACTCAAAAAACACACGCAAACTCAAAAACACGCAAACACAAAAGCAGCTGCTAACACAAAAGCAACTGAAAACTCAAAAGCAGCTGCAAACACAAAAGCAGCTGCAAACACGAAAGCAGCTGCAAACACAAATAACACACGCAAACTCAAAAACACGCAAACACAAAAGCAGCTGCAAACTCAAAAAACACATGCAAACTCAAAAACACGCAAACACAAAAAACACACGCAAACTCAAAAACACGCAAACACAAAAGCAGCTGCAAACTCAAAAAACACACGCAAACTCAAAAACATGCAAACTCAAAAACACACAAACTCAAAAACACGCAAACACAAAAGCAGCTGCAAACTCAAAAAACACATGCAAACTCAAAAACACGCAAACACAAAAGCAGCTGCAAACTCAAAAAACACACGCAAACTCAAAAACACGCAAACACAAAAGCAGCTGCAAACTCAAAAGCAGCTGCAAACTCAAAAAACACACGCAAACTCAAAAACACGCAAACACAAAAGCAGCTGCAAACTCAAAAAACACGCGCAAACTCAAAAACACGCAAACTCAAAAAACACACGCAAACTCAAAAACACGCAAACTCAAAAGAAGCTGCAAACTCCAAAGCAGCTGCAAACACAAAAGCAGCTGCAAACACAAATAACACACGCAAACTCAAAAACACACAAACACAAAAGCAGCTGCAAACTCAAAAAACACACGCAAACTCAAAAACACGCAAACACAAAAGCAGCTGCTAACACAAAAGCAACTGAAAACTCAAAAGCAGCTGCAAACACAAAAGCAGCTGCAAACACGAAAGCAGCTGCAAACACAAATAACACACGCAAACTCAAAAACACGCAAACACAAAAGCAGCTGCAAACTCAAAAAACACACGCAAACTCAAAAACACGCAAACACAAAAGCAGCTGCAAACTCAAAAAACACACGCAAACTCAAAAACATGCAAACTCAAAAACACACAAACTCAAAAACACGCAAACACAAAAGCAGCTGCAAACTCAAAAAACACATGCAAACTCAAAAACACGCAAACACAAAAGCAGCTGCAAACTCAAAAAACACACGCAAACTCAAAAACACGCAAACACAAAAGCAGCTGCAAACTCAAAAGCAGCTGCAAACTCAAAAAACACACGCAAACTCAAAAACACGCAAACACAAAAGCAGCTGCAAACTCAAAAAACACGCGCAAACTCAAAAACACGCAAACTCAAAAAACACACGCAAACTCAAAAACACGCAAACTCAAAAGAAGCTGCAAACTCCAAAGCAGCTGCAAACACAAAAGCAGCTGCAAACACAAATAACACACGCAAACTCAAAAACACACAAACACAAAAGCAGCTGCAAACTCAAAAAACACACGCAAACTCAAAAACACGCAAACACAAAAGCAGCTGCTAACACAAAAGCAACTGAAAACTCAAAAGCAGCTGCAAACACAAAAGCAGCTGCAAACACGAAAGCAGCTGCAAACACAAATAACACACGCAAACTCAAAAACACGCAAACACAAAAGCAGCTGCAAACTCAAAAAACACACGCAAACTCAAAAACACGCAAACACAAAAGCAGCTGCAAACTCAAAAAACACACGCAAACTCAAAAACATGCAAACTCAAAAACACACAAACTCAAAAACACGCAAACACAAAAGCAGCTGCAAACTCAAAAAACACATGCAAACTCAAAAACACGCAAACACAAAAGCAGCTGCAAACTCAAAAAACACACGCAAACTCAAAAACACGCAAACACAAAAGCAGCTGCAAACTCAAAAAACACACGCAAACTCAAAAACATGCAAACACAAAAGCAGCTGCAAACTCAAAAACACGCAAACTCAAAAGCAGTTGCAAACTCAAAAGCAGCTGCAAACACAAATAACACATGCAAACTCAAAAACACGCAAACACAAAAGCAGCTGCAAACTCAAAAAACACACGCAAACTCAAAAACATGCAAACTCAAAAACACGCAAACTCAAAAGCAGTTGCAAACTCAAATAACACACAAACTCAAAAGCAGCTGCAAACAGTGAAACGCTGCAAACTCGCTCCACAAAAAAACGGAAGTGCTCCAGACCACCAGGGGCAGTCGAACAAAGAGGCCTTGATGCAGCGTCTCTGTACTTCTGTGTCGATTCTCTCTCGGGAGATCTGAAACTTCACGGAATTTCATTCATTCAACCTTTATTTATAGAGGTTAAATTTCAAGATATAGCACAAGGTAAGGTTAATAAAATCTGTATTTACGTGTTCTTTAGTTGTGGTTTACAACATTATCCATCATTGCAGCTACTTTAGCCACAGTAGCTAACGCTGCCTCAGGCTGTCAGTGCTGTAACGCTTAAAGGTTTACTTTCTATATTACATTAATAAAAAGGGCACCAAGGCACCAAGCCCTTTCCCTCCATTCAGCTTTAGATTCTTCAACGTTCTCCAGCAGCTCCTCTCCTAATGATCTCAGCAAACATGCAGCAACAAACGCGAAAACAGAGACCAGCTGTCAAGCAACAACAGACACATTTACTTGCATCTTCCACAGAGTGTGTATTTACAGTACATGCATAAACTGAATATTGAATTATTTGATGGAATCGTGTGGTATAAGCAAAAAGAACTACCTTTTCTAAAAATGGCTGCAGAATTATTTATGACATTATTTACGGAACCTAGAACAAAAATATAGGTTGATGACCCATCTGGTTTAAAATGGGCACGTTCTTTTAAAGAAAAATAAACGTCAACGCAGGGTGTTTTGAAAGTCCTGCTCAGAAATGAAAGATTTTATTTCTTTCACTCCAACAGCGTTTCTTGAGAATGAAGAGACAGGTTTCAGAGTTGGTGCATTTTCCGTGCGAGCTGTTGACTGAAAGCAACCCGTGCAATCAAACACAATAAAAGTATATAAGACTGCTCAGTAAGAGCCCGGAGGAGCAACAACACCATCGAGTCAACAGCAATATGTCTGCAAGCAGCCACTTCAATGGAGAGCCCGAGCCTGCAGGACACATCAAGGCTGCAGGGTAGAGAAATCAAGAATATTTTATTCCCCTAACATACTGCTGCATGTTTTTAAAAACCATTTTACTTTTGAATTATCGTAATTGGACAACTCAAAATTGTCTTTTACTGTGCAACTCTCTGGATGTTTCCTTTAGCCTGTAAGCACACACATCATTAAAATATGCTTTCACCCAGAGATTAACTTGTAAAATAATCAATGCTGGAACGCAAATAGCAGGTGTGCCAGCAGGGGTTGGGGGTAGGTGGGGTTTGAGGGTCCTCCCCCAAGAAAAATTTGAATAAAGTAGAGGTAATTTCCTGCATTTTGGTATATTTTAACGGGTTAAACATCTATATCTATCTAGAATTTTCCAAAATTCTAGAAAAAATATTCGTAACCAGATTAGATAAATTTCTTGATAAATATAATATTTTAAGTGACAGTCAATATGGTTTTCGATCGAAAAATTCTACACCCATGGCTTTTATGGAACTAACGGAACAAATTACCACAGCCATTGATCAAAAGCAACATTGTATTAGTCTGTTTATCGATAGAAAAAGAAAGCATTTGACACAATTGACCACACCATTCTCACTAATAAATTAAACAAGTATGGTATTAGAGGACTAGCACTACAGTGGGTGTCTAGTTACTTAAAAGATAGACAACAGTTTGTACAAATTGACGGCATACGATCAAACCTCTGCAAGATCCCATGTGGAGTCCCACAAGGCTCAATACTTGGACCAAAGTTGTTTATTTTGTATGTGAATGATCTAGTGAAGGTGTCTGGACTTCTAAAATGTGTTCTCTTTGCTGACGATACAACTTTTTTTATTTTGGTAGTGATTTAAATCAAATGTCTTAGCTGTTAAAAATGGAGTTTGTCAAATTACAAACTTGGTTTAAATTGAACAAACTATCATTAAACCTATAACAAATTATATGTTATTTAGTAATAAAAATAATAAATTGGATTTTTCTTTTAAAATTGATGGTGTTGAAGTTCACAGAGTAAGCGAGGTGAAGTTTTTGGGGGTAGTTATTGATGACAAACTGTCGTGGAAACAGCATATAAATTTAGTTAAACTTAAGTTATCTAGATCTACTGCGGTGCTTTACAAAGTGAAAGATTTGTTGAATGATAAAGCTCTGTATCTGTTATATAATGCAATTTTTGTTCCACATTTAATTTATTGTGTTGAAGTTTGGGGAAAGGCGTGTAAAACCATAACGAAGCCTATTTTTATTTTACAAAAAAGAGCTGTGAGAATAATTACAAGAAAGCCTTACTGTCATCCGTCGAATATATTGTTTCAACAACTTAAGTTGCTAAAGTTTTATGATTTAGTGGATTACAATATTTTGTTGGTAATGTATAGAGCCCATAATAATGTACTGCCTTCAAATGTTCAAATTAATTTTGTAAAGAGGACGAGCTGCTATAGTCTTAAGGGAACTGAGATTTTTGCAAAACCTCAGTATAGAACAAGCTTAAAGGGACGGTCTGTTTCAATACAGGGAGTTGATTTGTGGAATGGTTTAGGAAATGAAGTTAAATCTGCAAAATCAGTGCTTGTGTTTAAAAAAATGATTAAAACTAAATTGTTAACAAAATACTAAAAATTTCTTTAAATTGTTTTTTGTACATGAAAATGTTAAAATTGAAATGAGTTTCTCTTTTGGTTCGATTGCTTAGTGATGACTATTGTTGGAGTGAATTGTTTGTATTGATTTTGTTTTTTGTTTTTGGAAAAAAGGGGCAGGTAAAATAAGATTTCTTCTTCTTCCTGCCACCTTTCATTTTATGTTTTCTCTTGTTTTAAATATTACATGTAAGAAGTTTTTTTTTCTTTTAACAAATGTAAAATGAATAAAAAAAAATATTTACTTATATTTATAAACCGCTTCTGTCAAGCACCCCCCTACTCCCAACTTGATGATTCTGAGCCCACGGTCCCTGCTCATTGTTGTCCGATTCCAAATTGGAAACCTCCACACGTCTCCTCCATCTGGGCTCCTGCCCACTTACAACTGTCTGATTGGCCGGGCACTCGCCCCCACCACTCTTTTAGGGGCGGAGTTTTTTTAATGGTAGAGGCAGAAATGCTACTCGAAGGGGCAGCTCGCAGGCTGTTATGTTTAAAATGAGTGTTTATGCAATTATTTTCAGATTACATGTACACTATAAGTTTTATTTGTTCAAGGCAGTCTAATCTGTTCATAACGTTATTAGTAGTAAACCGGAAAGTTACCGGATCCAAGCAAACAGTTACCAAAACGCACCCTGCGAAAATAAGAGAGTTCCCGGGTCCTGTTTCGGCAGGATCTGACTCAAAGGCCTGCTTTCACCCAGGGCGGCTGTGGATGAGTGGTTAGAGCAGTTGTCCTTCAATACAAGAGTTGGGGGTTTGATTCCACCAGCAGCCACATGCGGAAGTGCCCCTGGACAAAACACTGAACCCCCTCATTGCCTCCAATGTGAGTCCCATCGGTGTATGAATGTGATAAAGCACTGATTCAGATTAGCTTCGTATAGATCTAGTAGAGTGCTGTGTGAATGGGTGAATGAGGCACAGATTGTGTTGTAAAGCACTTTGAGTATCTTGATCAGATAGAAAGGTGAAATACAAGTACAGTTCATTTACCCTAGATACAAAGACAAAAATCTTATGACAATTTTAATGATTATATTTTTCTACGCTGCTTGTTTAAACACCACATTGGTGGTGATTTAAAAAAATAAATCTTCACCTCTGCACATCCAAAGCTCTGAAAAGCATTAACCGCTGTTTTCTTGCTTTCATGTACGCATGTGCAATTGCATCATTACTCATTTTATAACAACGTTATAAAATCAAAAAAAAACGTTCAATACAGGATCAACTGGACTTTATTTGTTGCAGAAAACGTTTCGACTTCTGTCCAGAAGTCTTTTTCAATTCTGAATGGAAGCTGTGAGAACGAGAAGTTTTATGCTGGGATGTGTCGTTTTGTCAATTTAAATAGAATGGGCATGTTAGTTAATTTGTGGTGTTATTCAGTTTCCAATTTCATATGTTGGTGCGTGACTTGTAAGCCTGTATAAAACTTCTCGTTCTCACAGCTTCCATTCAGAATTGAAAAAGACTTCTGGACAGAAGTCGAAACGTTTTCTGCAACAAATAAAGTCCAGTTGATCCTGTATTGAACGCCTTTTTTTGATTTCATCATGTCCTGGACGACTGAGAATCTTCACCAACGTTATAAAAGCACTACAGTATTTTTTTTCAACCCTAAAATGTGTGCTCTTTTTGCTGTGTCTGGGCTGAAGAAGTTCAATTAGCGCGGATGTTTCACAAATGGGGCGCACCGTTACACCTGCGAGTGCATCTGTGTGTCAAAGCGAGTTTCCGCGTGCGATTGTGAGTTCACAGAAAGCCTCCTGGTTCAAAGGCAGGCCAAATGAAAAGGCCAAAAAGATGATAAGGCCACTCTGAGGCCCTCTCACCACAAGAAATGTCACACATGAAGAAGAGGAATCAGAGCAGAGAAACAACAGCCTGCACAGCGAGGGGCTGATGCACGAGTCGAGTAGGTCACGATTACGCTCTAAGTAGAGGTAAAGAGACGTCTGATCATGTGTGTGTGTGTGCATGCGTGTGCAACAAAGGTTAATAATGTTCATGACTACTGGAGTCATTTCACAGCGATGGAGGCGCGGCTGCATGATGGATTGGAAGCTGAAGGGGCGAGCAGATGGGTAAGTAGAAAGTGAGGTTAAGTGGCAGTTAGATGTTGCAGATCTAAGTAGATCTAGAGTGTGTGTGTGTGTGTGTCTGAGGGAGAAGATAGAGCAGGCTGACAGCACAAACCAAACTTCAAAGACCACCATCAAGACATAATTATACACTAAATGTTGCATTTCTATATTTCTCTCTTTAAAAACTGATGGAGCACTTTCTGACTTTCTTTCCTCCCATGATCCTTTGTGAAGGTGGGGATCAAAGTCCAAGCATGGAGCTCGGCGTACTTACACATTTTCTTGCCACGTGCGGAAAGTGCAGGGCACATGTTTAACAGGTTTAGTTTACTTGAGGACTTTAATTTGGTTTTACTTTGGTCCTTCACAAGAACGGAGCAAATTAAAGTTATTAAAGTTAAATTAATTAAAAATATTGAAATGCCGGTTAATATAATGAGGATTTGAAACATGCACTTTTGACGTTGTTACTATAAATAAACCACTATTTTTTTCTAAAACATAAATCAACACACGAGTTAAAAATAAAATGTAATCAAATATTGAGAAGTTGCACAGAGCCATGCTTTCTCTTTGAAATAATAAAATCCTCCACTTTGTATTAAGTCACAATATTTCATATAAAATGCACTGAGTGTGATGAAAACAGTTTGACAGTTCTGCAGAAAGTTTGTAGAATTTGTAAATACTTGTAAAAATTGTCAGGGCTCAGTCTCAGCAAATGCCACTTTAAAATGTATGTCATTATCAGTAAAAGTGAGTTATTTAGAGCCTTTTATTGTTTGTTTGCTGTGGTGGCCATCTTGAATAGGGTTGGCTCCAAAGAAGATTAAGTTATTGATATTCTTCAAACATTTATTTCCTATGAGTTAAATTACAATCTGTGGTTTATGTCAAATTTTGCTTACAGACTAAACTGACTGTAGTTAAATACAAGTTCTTACTCAAAGATGTTGCACAGTCAGAGTTCAGAATGTGTACTGAGGGCCAGTCTCAGCTACTACCACAGCACATTTTAGATTTGTGTCTGTAAAACTGACTGAGTTAAAGTCGTGTATGCGTTTGTAAGGCCATTGTGGTCTCTTCAATCATGTTTCCTCCAAAATTTAATCAGTTGTAAATGAACGTAAAATAAAGAATCTCTACAAGTTTCTTAGATGTAATCATTTTTTGGCATTTTTGGATAAGATCAAGTGTGAAGTTTCTTATTTTTTTTCATAGAGATTCACATTAGATTCAAGGTTCAAGGTGACTTTTATTGTTAATCGCATCACATGTGGTACATGCGATGGAACAATACTCAAAGTCCCAGTTACATTCAAAAATAGCAAAAAAATATAAAGTATAAAAAAAAATAGTATACAAGGATCTAAGCAGGGGTCTGCAACCTGTGGCTCTGGAGCCACATGCGGCTCTTTGGTCCCTCTGCAGCGGCTCTTTCAAGCTTTGACCAAAACTGAAATAAAACTGAATTTTATTGGTTGTTATAACAACAACTAAAAGGGCTAGTTTTAGCAGTTTTCTTGTTGTTTATTTAGAAAATGAATACCAGTATTAGAAACATTACAAGGAGTAAAACATACTCACTTTCACTTTATGCTTTATTTCTTCAATGTAGGATACATAATAATTCTACAAAAAAAAAAATCACACAAGAATACATGGTTTATTGTTTCAGTTTTTATAAACTGGGCAAAATCTTTATATTTTTCCCCTTCTTTACAATAATATCATCTTTTATTTTGTCTTAGAATGTAAAAATATCAGTAAATGTTAAAAATCATTAAATATTTTTAGTTATATAAAATCACCCCTACTGGCCAGAAAAGCACCCTCCAACAAACTTAAAGTGGTCCGTGGGCCACCAGTTGAGAATCCCAGTTATAGCAGGTATTGTGGCTGTGTATACGGCCGTGGTGTAGTGGTAATGGCAGTCGTCTCCAGATCGGAAAGTTGGCGGTTCGACTCCCGGGACCCGCACCATGTGTCGTTGTGTCCTTGGGCAAGACACTTAACCCTGAGTTGCTCCCGGTAGGACTGGAAAGCACCTTGCATGGTAGTCTGCCGCCACCGGTTTATGAATGTGTGTAGCATTCAATATATGTGTAGCACTTTGAGATTTTCAGTAATGAAAAGTGCGTTATAAATTGAATTAATTATTATTATTATACGTTTAATTTACCATATTTTCCAGTGTATAGGTCGCACCTTTTAATGGTTTTTTCAAGGCCTGCGACCTATACACTGGTGCGACCTATATATGGCTTGTTAACATTTTCGGCAAAACAATTTTTTTAAATCTAGCTCTTTTCACAATTACGTTCATTTATTAAGGAAAAGTTCAGCTCAGACGCATATTTGCTATAATTTTTATCAAACAAATATTGTTTTTAAGTGTTAATCTTCTTAAAAGCCTTGCTGTGCGCTCCTGTGGCAGACATTTGCAGCAGAGCTAAACGTAGGTGCGACCTATACACCGGTGTGACCTATCTAGGGATTTTTCCAATCTATTGGTGATAATTGGACAATGCGACCTATACACCGGTGCGACCTATACACCAGAAAATACGTGAAGAAAGGGGCAGAAATGGCTCTTTTGATCGTGAAGGTTGCAGACTCCTGATCCAAGATATACGCTAAACAATATGTTTCTATCAGAAACACACACACATCTTTACATTATCATCCACCATTGTCTTCTGGTGGGGGCATTAAAGCAGAACAAATCAAGGTTGTTTATTGTGAAAGCTAAGAATTTAAAATTAATTTAAAGTTATCTTCACAAAAGAAGCTTGAACTTGCTGAAATGGGTCTAAAATGTGAAGTGTTTTAACAAAGAAAATTGTATAATTTTATATTAAGTGCCGATTAAAATATTATTTTTGCAAAGTAGTATTTATATATATGACTTAAATCAACAGCATGAATATTTGATTACTTTGGCCCTTAGACGCTGTTAAAAATCTTGAGTTAGTCGCGTGGCAGACAGATCATAAAGCTAACACTGTTCAGATCCCACTGCAGAGTTTCTGCTGCCTGATGGGGACGATTTGATCCAAACGGGCCACAGACATGTGACTTATCAAACAGATGAAGGAGGCCGGCCACACAAACAGGCGCCATCAAGGTTCGAGGCGGAGGAGGGAGGCGAGGTGTCGGTGTTCGTGTCTGTTTGTTTTTGCTCATATCGTGAGCTGATCGGCTGGCTGGCTGGGACAGCCTGCCCGGGTGGCAGGCTCGTCTCGGGCCTGTCAGTGCGCTGTCACACACCATTGTGGTGCTGTGGGATTGATGGAGAGCAGCAACAGGAAGACAGAGGCCTGCTGGGAAACAGGAAGAGGAAGAACAACAGATGAGAAGTGGAAGAAATCTTTAATAACTGAAGCATGAAAACGAAGAGGTGAGTTGAGTGGAGGTGCACAAGTTGAGATCAACATGGACCTGAAACACCAAGTAGGGGGGTCTTCAGAAAATCTGCAGAAACGAAATAATTAAAAAAAATGATTATCAAGAGCAGATTGTTACAAAAAATAAAAACAGTTGTCATTAATTGATATAAATTAAAATTAATGGTTAAAAATATATTAACAGTGTTTTCTGATTTTAACCAGAACGGACTGGAAATCCTTTTTTTAAGTTTGGGAACCATTTCACCAGTAAAAATACAGAAACTAAACCAAATGATTAATTGTTTTGTATCTTGAGCTTAAATGTTTTTGATGAACTTTGTCGAACTTGAGTTAAAAAAAAAAAAACCAAGAATTTACAAGAAAATTATCTTTCTGCGAGTTTCTACTTTAACCGTTGCCAATGGTTGTTAAAAACTAAATGAGTAACTGCTCTCTTCCCATTCTTCCACCGTTGCCTTCCTCTTTTTTTTCAGTCCCCTGCTTTCTTTTATATCCCGACTGTGTTTTTCTTCTGGCTCAGTTTACTGCACTGAGCCACAGCCTCCATTTCTCATTTGTTTTTTCACCTTAAACTCCTGTTACCATTTCCTACGCTGCATTGTTGTTAAACTATTATTTCTCCTTTTTGGATTTCCACATTCCTAAATGATTTTTCTCCCAGCTCCAAGTCTCTGCTCTCTCAGTGTTGCTTCTGATTTGCAACCTCTGGATGTCCCCCATCTTTTTCTCCGTCTATATCTCAGAGGGAGCAACTTGCCGGAGCTAAGAGGGGTCACGACTGGGTGAGGGATATCACTTCGCACCTATCTCTTTCCTCATTCCCCTTTTCATATTCTCATCCCTCTCTTTCTTAAACTTTCCCCCCTCCCTTACAGCCATTTTGCCCACTGTTACCTTATCCCATTTTTTCTTGTATCAGGACCATTTTGCTAATTCTGTTCAGTCATAGCTCTCACGGGAAAAGATGAAAAGGTATAAACGTAAAAATGATGCTGAGCACACAGATGCAGAAAAACACCAGATCCAGAAGGATGAGGAGAAAGTAAAAGTGATCCAACATGGGGGTAAAAGATAGAAAGGGTGGTGTGTGTTCTTGTGGGGGCAACTTAGGGATTGTCTTCCCCCCTTGGCCCCTCCCTGGCCCCAGTCAGAAGCCTCCAGGGGTCCCAAGGTTCCCGAGGAAAAACATCTCGGCCCCCATCACCCCTGAACCCAGCGCTGGGCTGTTTACCTTGGCCTGGCTGCCTGACAGTTTTACTGATGTTACATACAGGCACACAGGGACCCTGAGTCAGAGAGGGAGCAGGAGGAGAAAGGAGGAGGAGGAAGGAGAGCAAGACAGATGAGGAATGGAGGCGTGGGGAGGATGGCTGTGGAGTGATGAGGACAGTGGGGTGCAGGGGCAGGAGCACCGGGCATGGGGATGAGGTGGACAGGAAAGAGTCGAAGAGCAGACGAGGCAAGGGAGCAGAGGAGGCGTGAGGGAGCGTGGGTGTTAGCTTACTCTGATCTTAATCACCTCCATCAGATCCATTTGAGGAGATCTCCAGAGGAGAGAGCCGTTCGGAGGGCAGCTAAGTGAGCACTGAGTACACAAGCCAGAAGAAAGATCGTCTGCAAAAAGTCTGCACTAAAAACACAGGCATTAATTTTCATCAGCTCTCTGAGCCCAGTCCTGTGAGCACAAGAGCGTATTTTGATTTGAGGGGGCGATCGCTCCGAGAAATAGATGAGATTTAAAAAGCAAAGGTGGAACGAAGACACAATATTTTGACAGGAGGTAACATAACTCACTACACTGCGCTTTAGAAACCTGTAGGTGCTTTC
>JBBPBX010010446.1:16198-45610 GCA_038048925.1 Garcialebias charrua
TATACTGCAACCACTGAGCAAATGCTGACCCAAGTATTCTTTATCTATTTTAAATAAATAAACACGATCAAGTTGTGCATCACAGGCTTCTCTTGTTCATTAGGGCCGAATACGAGCAATAAATCAAACTGATACACAAAGATGAGTTTGATGGAGCCTGAGGAGAAACGTCTCAGATGGCCAATTTTTTTACACAGTCATCGAAAGCACCAGCAGCACAAGGAAACAGACTCCTTTTGATGTTGATGTGAATTTGCATTCATTCCTCATCTCCTTCTGACAAAACTTCCTCTCACGTCTTGGCAGTTTGTCTATTTGTAGGCGTCTGTTTGTCTATTTCTGAGCCGCAGCGCTGGGCTGGGCTGGACCACAGGGGTTTGAGCGCTGGGGTGGGAGGCCTGTGTTTTGTAGCTCCGAGCTCCACGTCTTGTTTGTCTGTCCTGAGCAGCTGGACAAGCTGTAATAATACAAACAGGCCTTTGAACAGGCTGCTGTGTTGTGCCGGCCTGGCTTCGGTTACATCCCACGCATTTGCTCTCTCAGAAACACTCACACACACACTTGGCCAGCAATCATGTCAAAAACACATGTTGGTGAGAAAGACATGACACACACATTAATGCAAACAACAATCTATTGTTACTAATCACAGCTAACTAAACTCCCAGATTGTGATTGATCACCTTTAAACACTGATCATCACTTTTACTGACGGTCTGTTTGTCTGCCTCCTTTCCGTGTTTGTTTGTTTGTTTGTGTGGACAGACGGGCGGCTTGCTTGTTGTTTGTTCACAGCTGATTATTCGTCACAATAAATCATTAGGGAGGAACACACATGTACTTTTAAGCTTCCCCAGTCTTTCTTAAACCCATTTAGGCTTACACAAACACTTCAGTCCTACTGCGCCGTCACCCTCTAACACTTGAAGCAGCAGATCCCTCAGAGAAAGTAGAAAAGGTGACAGAGTTGAGGTCCGTCCTACACCACTGGCTTGACAAATGACTTCCTTTGTTATTATGCAATGGAGTTCAGAGGTTTACTGACTGGGCCAGTGGCCTCTATGCTCACACGGGGATATGAGAGGACAAGGAATTGGGCTGGGGGTTGCCTGGTCACCACTCTGGGGATCTAGATAAGCACTGGTGCAGTGAAAGAGAAGCTGGTCATGCTAAAAGAACATCTGTAGAAGATGGGGCATTAAGTGCATAGCTAGGTGTGAAAACAGAAGCCACATGCAAGAGACACATGTAAATGTGCAACCAAATGGTAAATGGGCTGCACTTATGTAGCATTTTTCTGTCTAATCAAGATATTCGAAGCTCTTTCCAACACAATCTGTGGCCTCATGTACCTCCTTACCTCCATATAGCACTTTACTACATAGAGACTAGTCAGTGCTTTATCACATTCATAAACCTATGGGACACACGTCGGAGGCAGTGAAGGGTTCAGTGTCTTGCCCAGGGATACTTCAGCATGTGACTGCTGGTGGAATCGAACCCCCAGCTCTCCCATTGGAAGACAACTGCTCTAACCACTCAGCCACACGTGCCCCAAAGAAGAAGAAATGCTTGGAAGGTTCCCTTTTCAGTCAGTACACTCGGTGCAACACATTGACTATTGGAATTGCACCGCCGCGCGGTTCACCTGAAGTAATACAATCACGCCTTGAACAAGGCAGGTGGGCGTCAGCGTCAGCAATGAGGCCCCGCCCTCTTTGCATAAAAGGGGCTGACGTCCCACCTTCATTCTCTTTTTGCCCTCCACCTCGCTTACACCTGATCTTCGTGGGACTCTCTGTGACTACATCGCTCGACTGGAGGTGAACTCGCTCCCTGCCTTGGGCGTAACAGAGAAATTTCCTGCGTACAACTGGGTTAGCAAAAGCTAGCCCAGTACCGTTTTATTTAACCTCAAGGTTTTTTATTCTGCTCTCTTCGTAGCTCTGCTCTACGACGCTAACTGCGTCATACACCACCTGTAGCTAACGAAGCTAGTAGGCTAGCCGATGAGAGTGGCTCAACAAGAGGACGTCTTCGGACCGCGTTAGCAGACAGCTAACGAGCTACAACCCTTCTCAGCCATAGCTCCCGAGAAGGAAAGAGAAAGTCAAAAATTTCAAAGAAGACCAGCAGGCCAATGAGCCCCAGCTCCCGAGCCTGCCCCAGCGGTTGCGGCTACTCCCTTTCGGCGACGGACACCCACGAGGCCTGTCCGGTTTGCCTGGGGATGTTGCACGCTAAAACAGCGCTGGATTCCCCTGAGTCCTGCCCTCACTGCAGCCATATGCATGAGGCCATGAGACAGCGATGCATGGACGTCGTGGTCAAAGCCATGGGCGGCTCCATGGAGGCGCGAGAACCAGACCTCACCGAGGCGCTCACTCCTACCACGGAGCTTGAGGCCATCGAGCTGGAGGACAGCGGCCACGCTGACTGGGGGGACAGCATGGACATGGTGGCCCCCATGGGGGACTCCACAAACAAGTTCTACACGAGGGACTTGTTACGCGCAGACAAGCTCTTGCTAACAGCCTCGGGCGAGAAAACGGACGACGAAGCTGAAAACGAGGACGAAGGAGAAGACAAGGACTTCTCCCAGAACCCAACGACAGCTCATCCAGAGACCGACGTCTCTGTCCCTGCTCTGTTCGAGCTTTGTCGCAGAGCAGCGGACATGCTACGGATAAACTGGCCAGAACCCCCTTGACAACAGGTAACGAGGTTGGCGGGGAACTACTTCTTCTTCAAGCAGCAGTCGGCCACGAGGCACAGGATGCCGATTTTTCCCGACTTCCAGACGGAGCTCTCGCACCTGGGCTGAACCCAGGACTCTAATGACTTTGCCTCTCTCCCAGTTCCTCGACGTTGCTGGCATGGATGCTGCAGGAATGACCAACATCCCACAGATGGAGGACACGCTGGCGGCCCACTCAACCCCCAGAACATCGGGCTCCAGGCCAACTCTACCCAGCAAGACCTGCCGCGTGTCAGCCTCGCAGCTTGAGAAATGTTACCGGGCTCAAGGCCTCGCGGTCCGCACCATGAACGCTTCGGCCATGATGCAGGCCTACTTGGCGGAAAAGCTACAGGAGCTCCAGCAGATCTCCAACAAGAAGAAGACAGCCGAGGTCCTGGAGGAAGCCCGCAAAGCGACAGACTTTGTCCTCCGCCTGATGGGGACAGCGGCCATCCCTCAGGGGAGAAGTTTGGCCAAGATTGTCATCGCTGAACGCCATTTGTGGCTAACCTTGACAGATCTGCCAGAGGGCCAGCGGAGCCCATTCCTCCACTACCCGATCAAGCCCACAGGACTCTTCGGGGGAGCTCTCGAACAAATCCAGAGCAGGCTGGAACAAAGGCGGAAACAGGCTGAAATCCTGAGTGAGGGGATGCCGAGAAAAACGTTTGTGCCTCCCAGAGACGCCAGTGGAAACAGGGGCACGCAGCCTCGACACCGCTCAGCCACACGCCACCCCCGCAAAAGAGGCCAGCACACGACGTAGATCAACGGCCGAGACCGGCAACAGGACCGCCCCAGGCTGGCCAGGCCTGGGCGAGGAACAGGTTACAGTAGTTCCCCGCCAGGCGGCTCCATTGAGGTTATCCTCGACGAACCGGGACCGAAGGCAGAAGTCAGCCTGACGCAGCAGGACAGCTTTGCAATTTTACAGGTTCTCCCGCCCACGTGGAAAAATGGGAAACCGAACTTTTAAATCCAGACTTTATGTGTGAAATGCAGCAAAAAGCTGGTGAAAATTGTGTGTGCACAAAACATAACTCAGCTGTGTGTGTAACAAAGACTATTTGCTCTTTAAAACACGAAAATAAAGTTTCAAATGTACATCATGCCCTGTGTCTTGACTCAAAACAACAACAACAACAACACAGCACCATTTTTATGAAAACAGTGTCAATAAAGGGACTGGGTCATCACCCCTCCTCCCTCATGAGGCACCAATTGTCAGGACAGACAATGAGCCCCGGCAGGAGGCCAGGAGTCTGTCTGCCCCAGGTAGACTCTCTGGCTGCTGCTGACGGATTGGTCAGCTCGACAAAGGGCGAGCGGGTGGGGGCCACTCTCCCCCCTCCCGCCCCCTCGACACATACACATCCCAGAATACACATGCCTTACAAGCTGGGCGCACACGCTCAGGCTTGGAGTACATGTGGTCCAAGCACGTGGGTCATGTCCACTGTCAGTCGGGGCCTCTGGCTGCAGTTCCACAAGCGGCCACCTCCTTTCACGGGGGTGCTGGTGTCCACCATAAGCCCAGACCGTGCCCACGTTCTGAGGGACGACGTCTCCATAATGTTACAGAAAGGAGTGATAAATGTTGTCCTAGCTCACGACGTGAACAGAGGCCATTACAGCAAATATTTTCTGGTGCCAAAACGGGACCAGGGCTTGCGGCCTATCCTAGATCTCAGGAATCTGAACAAAAGGATAAAAACATACAAATTCAGGATGCTCACACTGCGACAGGTAATTCAGTCGGTAAGACCGAGAGATTACTTCTGCACAGTGGATCTCAAAGACGCCTTTTTCCACGTGAACATCCTGCCCCGACACAGAAAATATTTTCGCTTCACCTTTGAGGGTACAGCGTTCAAGTTTTTGGCCCCGCTGAGAGGTCAAGGGACCAGAGTTCTGAATTATTTAGACGACCTGCTCATCCTTGGACACGACAGGGCCCAAGCGCAGTAGCACGTACAGACGGTGATGTCTCACCTGGAAGCTCTAGGTTTCATCATAAACCTAGAAAATAGCAATCTGACCCCATCTCAGATTACCGTATTTTTGGGAGTACAAGTCAACTCCATTTTGTACAGAGCAAGGCTCTCGGAGACACAGGTTTCATCCCTCCACCTCTGCCTGGCACGTTTTCAGTTGGGCCAGAGAGTGTCCCTCAAACTGTGCCAGCGTCTCCTGGGCCTCCTGGTAGCAGCCATTGTCTGCGTGCCTCAGGCCTTATTAAAAATACGCCCTCTACAAATATGGCTCAACAAACAAATGTATCATGCCCCTCCTAGACGGACAGGGGGGATACTGATCAACCCGGAGTGAATGAAGGCTCTGGAGCCTTGGAGGGCCCCTTCAGTGTTCAGGACAGGCGTCACGCTGGGACAAGTGTTGTCTCGAGTACTGGTCACAACAGACACATCAAAAACAGGATGGGAAGGTCTCTGCATGAACCATCACACCCAAGGGGTCTGGAAACAGCAAGAGGCAAAGCTCTACATAAACTTCCTGGAACTGAAAGCTGTGCTTTTGTCCCTGAAGCACTTTTATAGGAAGGGGCTGGTTGTACAACAACATGTCCTGATAAAATCAGACAACAGGACTACTGTCTCCTATATCAACAGAGAGGGCGGGACAAGGTCCCAACCCCTCCTTAGGTTGACACACAAGCTGTTCACGTGGTGCAGCTCCCAGATATTGTCGCTGAAGGTGACCCACATCCCGGGCGAGCTAAACCACGGGGCAGACGCCCTCTCAAGAGGGTCCCTCCTCACCTCAGAGTAGAGGCTGAACCTGCGCATCATGGACCAGATCTGAGCGTGCATCCGTAGATCTGTTCGCTTGCAGCAGCAATACGCACTGCGCCCTGTATCATTCGATAAGGGAGACAGACGCACCTGTAGTAGAACAGACCGTGTCTCTGAAACTGTCGGTGAATACTCCTGAATTCACCTTTTCACTGAAGCTCTCAAGAGAAGCCCCTTTCATAAGTCAGACCCGCGCAGTTCCCGCACAGACCAGTCCGGCTTTAATACCCATCGGGTCATTCATAAAACAAAGTTGAATCCGGCCACGGCCCGCCCTCAATGGAGCATTCACAAAACAATTTGCAGCCCGTGTTGAAAAGAGGCGTGGTGAAAATGTGCAGCTCAGAGGACGTGGTGCCTGCGTGTTTAACGTGGGACCGCAGAGGTGTCTGTAAACAAACATGGCGACGCTAGCGAACATCGTTGTGTTTCTCCGAATGCTTTTTTTGTTTGTTTTTTTGTTTTTTTGCTCTCGCATCAGTACAGCAATCCGCTCCAGAAGGGCCCCATCCTTCACTGTACCGGTAAGTCCCCTTTTCCTCCTCTGCGTGCAGAGACAGGAGCACACAGGTCTCTGCATCACTCCAATTAGACATTTCCGTGATGATCAATAAAAAAAGAAAAAGATTCGGCAAAGAATAGCAAGTGATGCGCGAGCAAAATACAGATGTCATGTTGTTGTTTACACATTTAAATACAGCCAAGGGCGTAGATTTCATCTCATTATTGGGGGGGACCATAAACAGGGAAATTTTTTAAGAGCAATTTTGGGGGGGTCGGCAAAGTTACAGTGAAATGTAATGCAAAATGTACAGAGGGAAGTTTATCCAAACTGCATGCATATACTATGCAGAATAATCAGCAATAATATTGATTTAAATGGCATGTATTTAGTAGTCTTAATACTACTATTAATCAGTACAATAGTGACACTCATTACTCTTGTAAAAAAATTAATATGTTCAATCTTTGCCACTTGTCATTTTGACAAGTGGCAAAATGAGAATTTTGCAAAATAGGTCCCCTCTAAATATTGTTTAAATTTCAGTTTGGCTTGTATTCATAGATTGCTGTGGTCAGTGTCACTGATAATCTGGTACAACATCTTCCCAAAATCTTAAAGCTTAAAAAGAAAACAGTTTTCAAGGAGAAGAAATACTTTAATGCAGGGGTCACCAAACTTTTTGAGACTGAGAGCTACTTCAGTGGAACCAAGAGGCACAAAGGTCCACTTGTTCGTTCCAAACAAATTTGCATGGTTCAACTTTAATTATAGTATTAATAATAATACATTTACATACATGTGAATATATGACTGCCTGATCACATCTGATCTGGTCTGTATTATTAAAGACTCCACACAATGCTTTAGCTTGGTAAATATGATCAATTATTATTGATAATTACCAGTAGTGATTAGAACTCTCAATCAAGAACTTGAGTCCTCAGTTTGAATAATGTTTTGGTTCTTCTGTGCAAATGTAAATTGTTCTTAGCTTTGACTGGGAGTGTGGATGGTTGTTTGTCTCTTTGTCTGTCTCTGTGATGGACTGGAGACCTGTCCTGGGTGTCCCTGCCTTCACACAAAAGCAGCTGAGATTGGTTCCAGTCCTAAACAAGGGGGCATAATGGATTACTTATTAACTGATATTTAAACATAAAATATTTCTATTATTAATATTTCTTTTATGTTAAACTCAATCTGTAACATTTGAAATTCATTGTATTTTATAAATATTTTATTAACTGTTTTGTAGAAATGAACACGTTTGTAACATTCATTCAAAATATGCCTTTTACTGTAGCATTTTTTAAGAACCTATTAAGAATAAAATCTTCCAGTTGCAGGTACAAAATATCAATAATGTAATTGTAATATAATAAACAGTGACTTTTTTATTAATCATGTGACATAAGTATTGATCCTCAACATTTTTTATAATAATAATTTATTTATAAAGCCCTTTAAAACAACCACAGCTGCAACAAAGTGCTACACATATAAAATCATTTTAACTAATCATCACATCTTCTCTACTCTTTTTAAATTAATTATCTTTCACATATTTTATCATTACTTCTTTCAAGAGCTCCACACCTGAAAATATGATGAATGTGAATCCATCCTGCTCAAAGCTGCTCTGAGATTCTTCTGTCTGTTGCAGAGCCACCAGGGAGCTAGTTAGCATTGAAGCTAGCATGTTAGCTGATGAAGTGTCGCTCCTCGTTGCGTTTTGCTGTTGCTACAGCCACTAATGAGACACAGACACACTTGTCTTTCAACACTGTGAAAGACCTTTTCCTCCCAGTCACTGTCACCAATGTTTTAAGTAGCTACTTACTGGAAGTTAAAAGTTTGTGCTGCAGCTCCCGTGCGGAGCAGCCTGTGACTCCGGTGCCGCTGTTGTTCCTTGTAAACATTGGACTAAACCATTTGCCAACAGAGAAGGGGGGGTGGGCAAAATTTCCTTTTTTTTTCTTAGAATAATGGCGGATTTCTCTCTTTTTTTGCCTTTTTATATTTATATTGTTTAAAGACACGGTTTCCTTTATTGAATTATTGGGGGGGACAGATCTATATTTCCCCAAGATTGGGGGGGTCCGGACCCCCCCGACCCCCCCAGGATCTACGCCTATGAATACAGCGCAACAGTGTGCGCTGGGATAGTACGTGGGAGAGTACGTCATTATTCAAATAAGTTTGAAGCCGCGCAGCCCCGAGACCTTTCACAAGTCGACAGATGCGGGTTTAACACTACCTCTGGACTACCTACGGATCAGGTACGGATCAGAGGCGAGTCAACTTAACTCGCCAAGGCACGTTTGTATGTTTTCTGAATGCTCGTTGGATAACTGAACACGCATAATAATAATAATAATAATAATACTTTATTTATAGAGCCCTTTAAAACAACCACAGCTGCAACAAAGTGCTGTACATAAAATCAAGAACATTTAAACACATAAAAATAAAACAGTTGTTAAAACATTAAGATCAATAAAAACAATAAAAACAGTGCAGAACAAAATCAGTCTGTGCTAAAAGCCAGTGAGTAAAAATGTGTTTTTAAAAGAGTTTTAAAACTGGACAGTGAAGGAGCTTGTCTGACGGGAAGAGGGAGATCGTTCCACAGTTTTGGAGCAGCAACAGAAAAAGCTCTGTCCCCTCTGAGCCTCCGTTTGGACCTCGGCACCTCCAGAAGCAGCTGATCAGCTGATCTGAGGCACCGAGCAGGAGAGTATGGGTGAAGCAGCTCAGAGAGGTAGGATGGAGCAAGACCATTTAAACTCTTAAAAACAAATAAAAGAATCTTAAAATGAACTCTAAAATGAACAGGCAGCCAGTGGAGTGAAGCCAGAGTGGGGGTGATGTGCTCCCTCTTATGAACTCCAGTTAGAAGGCGAGCAGCAGCGTTCTGGACCAACTGGAGACGTCTGAGGGAGGACTGGCTGACTCCAAGGTAAAGAGCGTTACAGTAATCCAGCCGAGAGGTGATGAAGGCATGGATTACTGTTTCCAGCTGCTGCTGTGTAAGGATGGACTTTACCTTAGCCAGCTGTCTGAGGTGATAAAAACTGGTCTTGACCACCGCTCCAATCTGGGAATCTAATTTAAAATCACTGTCCATTTTAAAACCCAAGTTAGAAACTGTTTTCTTTACATGTGGTGCCAGAGGGCCCAGATCAACAGGGCAAGGTTCACAAGAGCCACTAGGACCAAACACCATCACTTCTGTTTTCTTTTCATTAAAATTTAAAAAGTTTAAAGACATCCAAGCTTTGATGTCTTCAAGACACAACAGAAGTGGCCTGATTGAGGAGGCATCTTTCTTTTTTAGTGGCATATAGATCTGACTATCATCGGCGTAACAATGAAAAAAGATCCCATGCTTTCTGAGGATTGATCCCAATGGAAGTAGGTAAAGGGAGAAAAGCAAGGGACCTAAAATGGAGCCCTGTGGAACCCCAAAACACAGAGGAGCAGTGGAGGATTCAGAACCAGCTATGTTCACAGACATGGTTCTGTCTGCCAGATAGGACCTAAACCAGCTCAGTGCAGTACCACAGATACCCACTTGGTGCTGTAAACGTGATATTAAAACGTTATGGTCCACAGTATCAAAGGCAGCGGTTAGGTCGAGCAAGACAAGAACCACATGTTCACCAGAATCATTGGCCATAAGAATATCATTAAAAACTCTGACTAGAGCTGATTCTGTGCTGTGGCGAGTTTTGAAGCCAGACTGAAAAACCTCCATTATGTTGTGCTCGTCCAGAAAACATTTCACCTGTGAATACACAATTTTTTCTAAAATTTTTGAAATAAAAGGCAGCTTGGAGATGGGCCTAAAATTAGCCAAGACAGATTGGTCTAGGCTGGGCTTTTTAAGCAGGGGCTGCACCACCGCATGTTTAAAACTTATTGGCACAACACCTGAGGACAGACTGCTATTGATAACAGCAAGGATCACCTGCCTGATGCTGGAAAAAACCTCTTTTAACAGACGAGGGGGGACAAGGTCACGAGGGGAACCTGATGGCTTAATATGGCCAACCACATCCTCTAAAAGGGTCAGAGTCACTGGTTCAAATCTATCGAACACAGCCAGGCAGGGGACCAAGCAAGAGGGGTCAAAAGCAGGGGCTGAAATAAGGGCCCTTGTGGTAACAACCTTATTTACAAAAAACTGCAGGAAGTCATTACAGAGTTCAGTTGAGGCTTCATGACAGACAGGTTGTGGGGCCTTCAGGACAGAGTCAATAGTTTCAAAAAGGACACGCAGGTTGTTGTGATTGGACGTGATAATGTCTGACAAGTATTGTTTTTTGGCCTCTTTAACAATGTTCTGGTACTGACGTTGACAGTCCTTTAAAATGTGAAATGAAACCTCCAGTTTATCCTTTTTCCATCTCCGTTCAGCTCTGCGGCACTCCTGTCTGGCTGCAAGAGTTTTTTCATTGAACCAGGGTTCAGATCTGGCTTTAGGTTGCACCAGTTTAAATGGTGCCACAGAGTCCAAAATGGTTTGACAGGAGGCGTCAAACCAGGAGCTCAGCTGGTCGGTGTCAGCAGCAGAGTCAGATGGAGCACAGAGCTGTTCAAAGGCAGCAGAGAACTGACCAGCGGTGGAAGGTTTAAAAACTCTACGTCGCTGGGCAGGAACGTAGTTTTTAACTGGAGCACAGGACAAACCAACATCAAATAAAACAGGCCTATGGTCAGAAATAACATTATCATAAAGTTCCAGGTCGGTCACAGACAAGCCGTGAGAGAGAACCAGGTCCAACGTGTGTCCATGTTCATGCGTGGGACCAGCCACCCACTGAACCAGGTTAAAAGAGTCAGTGAGGCTCAGAAAGTCCTTCACCAGTGGTTTCTCTGGACAGCATACATGTATGTTAAAATCCCCAACAATAAGGACTGCATCGTGGTTTATCATTATTCCAGTCAGGAAATCAGAAAAGTCATTCAAAAAATCCTTATTATATTTGGGGGCTCTGTAGATAACAGCGCACAGCACGGGGTGTGAGCGACCCACCTCAAATAAAGTCACCTCAAAGCTGGAGAAAGAAGGTGGTGCAGTGCACTGCTTGCATTTAAAACTATTTTTATAAACCACTGCTGTTCCTCCTCCACGGCCTGACATCCGAGGGGAGCTCAGATAAGAGCAGCCGTCTGGTAAAAGTTCAACAAAAACACTGGAGTCATCAGCCTCGACCCAGGTCTCTGTGATGCAGAATAAATCCAAATGATGGGAAGTGAAAAAGTCCCGCAGGATGAAGGTTTTGTTTGTTACAGACCTGGCGTTCACCAGGCCAATTCTGGCAGTAACTGCAGCCTGTAAACTGACAGGCGCTAGGACCCAGGGCAGCGTCTTCAGCCGGGGCAGCGTCTTCAGGCTCTGCAGGTTCACTCCGCGCCGGTGGAGACGAGAGAAGCAGGAGCGGTGGGGGCGAACGCCCGCGCCCAGGCCGGTGACAGGTAGCAGGCAGCTGTCAACAGGATCCAGGAAACGCCAAGGCACAGAGAAAGACGGAAATAATCCATTTCTTGATTGAGAAATGGATGTAGAACGGGCCAGGCAGATCTTTAGTTTCACCAGCTGTCCTCCACGTTTACCGCGGTAACGACAGCGTTTCCGCCGGTGGGGCAGCGCAGGTGCCCGGAGTAGATCAGCTGGGACTCCTGACAGCAACGGGGGTAAAGTTTTCTGTCCACCATAATCAAAGGCACTGAGGTTGCCAACAACATTTTGACAAGACACGGATTGATGCATCTTAAGGCCGGCGCAGAGCTCCGCGCTCGAGCGAGCGCGGCGCCCCGCTGTGTGAGCGTCGTGCGTGCGCGGCTTGTACAAGCCTTTGAACACTCGCGCGAACGCGCCAAGCTCCAATTTTATGACCGCGCACGCTTGCGCGGTGTCTGACCATAAACTTCCCCGGCGCCGGACTGTTTTGTATGTTACACAAATGAATTAAATTCCTCTTCTTTATCGCTGATCAGGACTTTTCTTTTGTTTTTTTGCCTAAAGTCAAGTAATCGCTTCATCCTCCCTTCACTCCATGAATGAAATGAATGAATTCATGTCCTACCTGGCAGCGGGAGGTTTTAAGTATTTCCTGGTTGGCTATGGGCTGCTGGAATAGCGCTCCCTGTTTTTATTTTTATTTTTTAGAAGTTTATATAACATATAAAGTGATAAAAGACCGCCGCGCAGCAGCGGAGCAAACAGCTGTTCGTCTGGACCAAATCCAGCACTCGTGTCTCATGAGCTGTCAATCATTTCAGTAGGCGTGTCAGCAAGTGACCAATCAGCGAGCTCAGTTGAGTCCCCTTCGTGCGCAGCTGCTCATATTACAACAAGGATCAGGACCGAGAACGAGAAAAGAGCTGTGCCAATGAACGCGCGCGCACACAATGCGCGCATCGAGCTCCGTTCGGACAACCGCGGAGCTCTGCGCCGGCCTTTATGAAAGGGGCTTGAATCTCCTTTTCTCTGGAAACCTACAGTGAAGGACAAATCACTGTTTTATTCCAGTTTACTTTGAATTAAGAGACACAAATCACTCAGAAATAGACTTCCTTTTAATATGTGTTAATTCAGAATTGATCAACAGTATATTTTTTGTCATTTAATGATGATCTGTTATTTGCATGAGTTGTCACTCTTAACATGTTGGTTTATTCTGCAGTACGATGGTGCTTAGAACTATGTGAAAGTTGACGAACAAGTCCGAATGATCTGTTAGTATTTGTTTGAAGTGTTTGGGGACTAAGTGAAAAGTCGTAGACCAAACTACGGTAGTCATTCTGTCTCATTTCTCTGAAAACAAATTCATCTGTTCTCAAAACTGATTCTCTGTTTTGTTCACACCTGCAAGTCTTCTTACATACTATTATTCTCTCCTAACCTGAATGACCTTCATACGTCCCCCCCCTCTCACTGGTGAAACAAACCAATGAGCAGGAAGGATTTGACTGGGTCACACCCCCTTCTTAAGTTGACACTTCCTGTCGGTTAACCTTGAGTCAAATGGAGTTTGGAGTGAGTCAACTATGAACTTTCTCTTTTTTAAGCTGATAACGTCCGACCATGAGTCAAAGGGTCCGCGTTTCTCAGCAAGGTTTTAACAGCTAGCTCGCTGTGGAACCGATTTTGAGCTTCTAAGCTCAGAATACAATGTGTTCTCATCCATGAACACTTTTATTCTGAAAAGCCAACCAGGACGTGCCGTTACTACGGTCCGAGTTGACGCACACGTCTGGAGATGCTGAAGAACGGTAAACAGATTGACCAACTGGACCGCGGGAGATTGACCATCTTCACGAGGTAACAAAGTCGTCAGATGCTTTGCCAAGTGTACCGACGTTGTAGCGGAGATCGGCCGGAGAGCTGCCATGCTTCCTGGTTAAAAACACACCACTCCCTCCATCTTTCATCCTTAAACTTCCCTTTCCTTCATTCTCCTCTTATCTTCCTAAGCCAGTAACAACTTTAAGTTTGTGCCTGCAGTATAAGTAAATATGCCAACTTTTACTTGTCTGTTGTCTCTATGTTTAAATCTGTAAACAGTTAGTTATAGGAAAGTGATCGATCAATCTATGTAAATATGTTGATTGTAATTTAATGATTTGTTAATTAAATGATTCATCTCCTGGTGAATCAACATAAGTTAACGTTTCATGTCTTTACATTTCATCACTGAGTCATAGAATTATTGGTATTAATCTGAAAAAGATGAGAACCCGTGAATAATTGATAATAATTTTGTATCAGTCAAAACTCTGCTCAAATTTACATCTAAAATAAAGATAAGTCAGTAAATTGACCTCTTTATCTATTTTATTACACACCACTGGGGACAGACTCCCTGGCGTACGAATGGCCAGCGGGAGAGCTGTATTATGTGTTCCCCTCGTCCCCTTGATTCAGGCGATGCTGGAACGCGTATGCAAGGGAGCTCTCTCCCTGATACTGATCTCTCCCAGGTGGCCACAGAAACCGTGGTTCCCAAAGGTGATCTCACTGTTGACGGGGACACCATGGCAGCTGCCCACCCACAAGGACCTGCTGACCCAGGCCCACGTGCAGCTCCTTCACCCACGCTCAGAATTGTGGCAACTCTGGGCCTGGCTGCTGAAAGGAACCGGCTGATGGCCTCCGGCCTGCCTGGTAATGTTATAAACACAATACAGGGAGCGAGAATTCAGTCCACTCAGACTCTCTAAGCTCGCAAATGGCGTGTTTTTGAGGCCTGGTGTCTATAGAGGAATATTATCTCATATTCCTGTGACCTGGTCCAGCTTCTCACTTTTCTACAAGACCTGCTGGAGAAGGGCCACTCTTTCTCCACCATTAAGGTCTTTTTGTCAGCCATCTCGGCATGCCATGAAGGCTGGGGAGGTAAATCACCTGGTGCCCACCCTCTAATGATACGGTTCATGAAGGGCGTACTGAGGAAAAGGCCTCCCAGCAGGACTTTGGCCCTTGAGTGGGACCTACAGTTAGTCCTGGATGCTCTGTGTGAGCCTCCATTTGAGCCTCTTAGCAGCATTAAGATAGATTTGTTATCTTATAAAACTGCATTCTTAGCTCTTTGCTCAGCTAAACCAACTAATTCTCACTCCCTACTCATCATATATTGATGAGTGACCTCGTCGGGTCGCTCCTTCTCATCATTATTTGGTGTGTAAGGTAATATCGAATGTTATACTGTGATCTTGTCTTCCGGTTTGGATAGTGAAGCACTTTAATATCTACTTTTTTTTAGCAACAGGATGCATTTCTCTCTCAAAATTTAAACCTTAGGCCTAACCTGATAACAAACCCTAAACTTAACCATTCACTTTTTATTTGACCTCCAAACCCCAAACAAACCAAATAATGATGAGAAGGGGTGACCCGACGCATCAAGTATGTGACACGGAGGGACCCTGAGCCCAAGCATCAATGTATGATGAGTAGGGAGTGAGAACATGTTGGCTAAATGCGTGGGTGACCTCCATGCTTTATCTGTACACCCAATGTGTACTAGGTTTGCTCCAGATGGGTCAAAGGTCACCCTGTGTCCAAACCCCGCATATGTGCCAAAGGTTCCAACTTTAAATCCCAGAAGTCTGGACTTTGAGCTGTCAACATTTCCTCCCCCCCACCCGTCCTAACTGAAGGACAGAGGAGGCTGAACGCGCTCTGCCCTGTTAGGGCCCTGAGCGCTTACATGGAAAGAACTGTCAGTTGGAGAAAAACAAACCAGCTGTTTGTGTGTTTTGCTAATCCAGCTGCTGGCAGAGCCCTGTCAAAACAGCGCCTCTCACACTGGGTGACTGAGGCCATTAAGAGGGCATACAGCAGTAAAGGTCAGCAGGTGCCCAGTGGGGTACATGCTCACTCAACCCGAAGCCTGGCTGCCTGATGGGCCCTTTTCAAGGGTGTACCAGTAGCAGATATATGTGCTGCAGCAAACTGGGCATCTTCAAACCCATTAGTGAACCACTACAGTTTAGACGTCACAGCATGTGACGTAACTCAGGCTGTCCTCTCTACTACAGAGTAGAGAAACAGCTAAACGCTTGCAGACTAAGGCATAAGTTCTCACAAGCATACATTTCCAGAGCATTTCCAGGGCGTGATTGAATTAGGTTCCCATAATCAATGTGTTGCACCAAGTGTACTGACTGAAAAGGGAACTGAAAGTTATGCACCATAACTCACGTTCCCTGAAGGAAGGGAACGAGGTGCAACACCTGTTTACCCTTTCAATGCCCAAGCTCGGTGAAGTGCACCCTGAGAATGAAGGTGGGGCATCAGCCCCTTTTATGCAAAGAGGGCGGGGCCTCATTGCTGATGCTGATGCCCACCTGCCTTTTTCAAGGCGTGATGATGGGGCCAAGATGGTGTAGAAGCAGGGCTGCCGACTTGGGACCCGAAGGACACAGGTTCAAACCCCGACCCCGGCCACTACACACCTTGGGGTGTTTATGAGTGCACACCTATTTCCCCAGCTCCCCGGGTGCTTTCTATGGCTGCTCACTGCACCACCTGGTGGTGGTTGGGTTAAATGCAGAGACGAATTTCGTCTTGTATGGGAAACATACACAGATGACAAAAATGTGACATTTATTGTATTACTTCAGGTGAACTGCGCGGTGGCGCAATTCCCATAGTCAATGTGTTGCACCTCGTTCCCTTCCTTCAGGGAACGTGAGTTATGGTGCATAACTTTCAGTTTTTCACCACGTAACTCCAGTCATATGAATGTTTTTTGGACTCATAGAAGTGATTATCATCCACTGCTGAAAGGCAAATGATGGATGATAATCTTGTTGCCCGTGTGCATATTTTAATTATCAAAATATTTAATGAACCATTATTATGATGGTTTTTATAATGACTCCAAGTTGGCAGACTGGCAAGACACAAACTCAAGATACAGAAATTGGTTTTATTTCCAGTGCTTGGAAAGGTGTTCTGGCTGTGGGAGGAAGCAGGTGAATAAGGTGAGTCTAGTTGTTTTCAGAGATTTTGACTGAAGAGAATTGTTTGTTGATATTGTTCTTACTGTTTGTTTGTTTGTTTGTTTGCAGGTTGTGTTGAAGAGGGGCAGGTATGAGGTCCTAGTAGTGTCGAGGAGATGAAGATGACATCAAAAAAGATGAGTAATGCTGGAGAGGATTATAGGTTTGTGGTATTCTGTGTTGAGTCCAGGCTGAGTCTTGTACTGCAGAAAACAGGATGATGTCCGAGCAAGGTCACGAGGAGCAAAGAGTTAGTCGGGGAGACACAGAGGAGCAGGACTTGGAAACAGGAAAATAACAAAAGGTTAGTCAAAGTTTCTCAAGAAATCGTTTTTGGCTGTCACTTTATTACCAAAGACATTATGTTCCAGCGTAGGAAGAACATCTGGCAGGGGTTTAAATGGTGCAGGAGAAGTCTTTGGAATCAGGTGCAGTTGTGGCTAGGTGGATGATCAGATGTGGGGAAAGTGATCATGACAGAGAAAACTAGGAATCCTACAACCATATACAGTAGTTAGATGAAACTACCATAAAGTAATCATTAGATGTACAGCACATCTGCTGTCATAAAAAAAAGTAAACTCGATTTAAGACGGCTGCTCCAACTGACCAACCAACTTTAAAAAGAAACACAAAAATGGCTACAACTTTGTCAAATTTCCAGATATTAAACTAAAATTTGGTGAAATGGTAGCTTAGATAAATCTTTAACAGATTTTCTGAAGTCAAACCCAAATGGGCAATGTTTTTTTCTGAAAAATTGCGATTAACTATTTTGGGGTAAACTCTTTCTGGCTATTAGTAAAATACAGCAGTCCCTCACTACTTCACAGTTTCACTTTCGTGGACTTGTTCTGTCTATATAATACTAGGGATGGGGCAGATCCGATCCAGTATCGGTATCGGTATCCGATACCAGCATAATTTAAGTATCGGATATCGGATCCAACCTGCCGATATTTCCGATCCAGCTTCAAAGAGCACTTGTGTTCCATCATATTCTGTGACTGCTGTCTTAACATTGTGTGAGTTAAAACCAATGAAGACACTCTTGAGCCTTACAACAGGAAACTCACAAACTTTAACAGTATAGTCTTTATAGTATAGAAAACATTCCAAAATACACATAACTTTATAGTCTCAGCACAAAAATGTCATTATACAGATTCACATACCTGAACAGTATCGGATCGGGAAAGTATCGGTATCGGTAGATACCCAGTTCTTAAGTATCGGTATCGGATCGGAAGTGAGAAATGTGGATCGGTGCATCCCTATATAATACTGGACATTTTTTAAAATTAGTTAATATTCCTCATGTGATTGGGACTGTACTGGGTACAGTACAGTACAGTACAGTAAAAACTTAATGAAAAAATAAAATATTTCGGACAGTTGCCACTATTTTATAGTTTTCTCTCTGTAAGCCTCCACTGTTCATTCCCGCTCATAACCACCACGTTTCCCAGAAGGCAACAGGGCCCCGCCCAGAAGCCCCATTTCCTTCTGCTGAAAACAACAGAGGTACAGTAAAGTTTTCAGCTAATTGGTGCCCCTGGAGCAGAACCAGACTTCCAGACCCATCACTGAATCTTGAGAGCTGGTAGCCCAGCCATGTGGACCTTAGAGCGAACTTGCGTGGCCCAAGGTCCGGCGCTCTGTCGAGAGCCCATCAAGACATTTTTCATCTCTTTCAACTGGCCCACAAAGAGCCCTGAGCGGGATGCGTGTGGCCGATGATCCGGTGATCCATCTGGAGCTTAATGGGTCTTTTAAAATCTGTTTCAATTGACCAGTCAGCGGACCCTCATGGCTGATGATCCAGTTGTCCATCTGAAGCTTAACGGGACTTTTTTCACCTCTTCCAACCGGCCGATGAGGACCTCCAAGCGGGTACATGCTGGTAAGTAAAATTTAGTAGATGAGTTTGTTGTTAAAATTAGTAGAAGAGTTTAGAACATTGATTGTTTGTGCGTTGCTGCAGGGTACGTCTGTAGAAATGGAACAGTCGGACCAAAATGAACCAAACTGCTCCTGTTCTGCAGAGCCCGGTAAGTAAAATGTTATTGCTACATATACAGTACTGTTGTTAAAATTACGTAGGTTTAAGAGTACAGGACATTGCAAGAGTGCAGGAAGGGCTTTAAATGCCTTTATATACAGTATACAGTACCTGTATATAAATACTAAAACAAACTACTATTTACTACTACTACTACTACTACTACTACTACTACTACTACTTGTGCACATAATTTCGTTCCATCTCATGTACCACATGAGATGGTAATGACAATAAAGTTTACTTGAACTTAAACTTGGACTACTTTATCCCTACTTAGCGTTTTTTCCACTTATTGCGGGGCGTGGTCCCCTACAACCCCCTATAAGCGAGGGACCACTGTACTGCGTCTCATTCACCAGTGGACAGATTTTCATGTAAAGTTTAAATAAACTCGTTGCATCTACTTCAAAGGATTTTCTTTTGGAGCCAACCAAATACAACACAAAATTGTTACAATGCAGTCAGTTTGGGAGTTAACTGGTGGAGTTAATCTTGTTTTTGTGTTAGCAAAATATCTTATTACCCATGAAAGGCATGTTAATAAAACATTTAGAAATTATTCATGTATATCTGCAACCATTTAACTTTTGTAATTAGCCTTTCAAGATTGCTGTCACAGTTAATCAATATTAGCCCAACACAAAATAATATTTTAACTCTGTCAGTTTTACAGTTACTGAGCTATATATGGTAGTAGCTGAGAGTAGTTAACAGTACAAACTGAAAGTTATGCACCATGACTCATGTTCCCTGAAGGAAGGGAACGAGGTGCACCATATGACAATGGGAATTGTGCCCCCGCGCGGTTACCTGAAGTAACACAATCACGCCTTTACGGCAGGTGGGTGTCAGCGTCACCACAGAGGCCCCGCCCTCTTGGTATAAAGACGCATGCGCCCATCTTTCTTTCTCCAAGAGCACTTCACCGAGCTTTGGCATTGAAAAGGGCAAACATATGTTGCACCTCGTTCCTTTCCTTCAGGGAACATGAGTTATGGTGCATAACTTTCAGTTCCCTTATCAGTCAGGTTCACTCAGTGCAACATATGACTATGGGAACATAATTCATTCACACCCTTGAAATGCTCAGTAAAATGCTTGTGAGAACTTCTGCCTTTATACTTTAGGCATTTTGGCTGATCTCTACTGTGTGTTAGAGAGTACAGCCTGAGTGACGTCACAAGCAGTGACATCCAAGCAATAGTGTTTTGCAAACGTATTTGTGAACTCCAGTTAGCCACAGCACAAATGTCTGCCACTGGAACACCCTTAAACAGAGCCCATGAGGCTGCCAGACCTCGAGTGGAATGGGCGTGTACCCCAGAGGGCATCTGTTGACCTTTGCTGCTGTAAGCCCTTTTTATGGCCTCAGTCACCAAGTGTGAGAGGCACTGCTTTGAAAGGGCTCTGCCCGCAGCAGGATTGGCAAAACAAACAAACAGTTGGTTTGTTTTCCTCCAACTGACAGTTCTGTGGATGTAAACACTCAAGGCCCTGACAGGGCAGAGTGATCTCAACCTCCCCTGTTCCTCAGTGAGAACAGGGTGGGGAGGAAACTCAGAGAGCTGAAAGTCCAGACTTCTGGGATTTAGAGTCGGTACTTTTGGCACATATGCGGGGTTAGGACGCAGAGTGACCTTTGACTCATTAGGGGCAAACCTTGTTCACATTGGGTGCACAGATAAAGCGTGGAGGTCACCCACATGTTTAGCTGGGCAGAGAGTCAGGAGCAAAGCAGTTTTATAAGATAATAAGTCTATCTTAATGATGCTGAGAGGCTCAAATGGAGGCTCATACAAGGCATCCAGGACTAACTGAAGGTCCCAGACCGGGGCCAGAGTCCTACTGGGGGGGCCTTTTCCTCAGTACGCCCTTCATGAAACGTATCGTGAGAGGATGGGCACCAGGTGTTTTACACCCCCCCCCAGCCTTCGTGGTACACCGAGATGGCTGACAAAAACACCTTAATGGTGGAAAATGAGCTACCTTTTTCCAGCAGGTTGTGTAAAAAAATGAGGAGCTGGACTAAGTCGCAGAAATATGAGATAATTTTCCTCTCTAGACACCCGGCCTCAAAGACACGCCATTTACGAGCGTAAAGAGTCTGAGTTGACCCAGCTCTTGTCCCCTGTATTGTGTTAATAACATTACTGGGGAGGCCCGAGGCCATCAGCCTGTTCCTTTCTGCGGCCAAGCTATGAGTTACCACAGTTCTGGATGTGGATGGAGAAGCTACCCGTGAGCTTGAGTCAGCAGGTCCCTGTGGGGGCAGCTGCCATGGTGTCTCTGACAACAATGAAATTATTTCTAGGAACCACGGTTTCTGTGGCCACCTGGGGGCTATTAATATCAGGGAGAAGGCTCCCATCCGTACACATTCCAGCGTCACCCGCATTAAAGGGACGGATGGAAATGCGTAATACAGCATCCCTGTTGGCCAGTCGTGGGCATGGGCGTCCGTCCCCATCGTTGCGTCTGTTTCCTTCAAAGAGAAGTACAAAGCGCAATGCGATCTGGTTTTGCACCCGAACAGATTGACGAATCATGACCAGACCTGGTCCACGATCCGTGGGTTCAGCCTCCATTCTGAGGCCAGTAGAGGTCCTCTTGAGAGGGCGTCTGCCCTATGGTTTAGCTCTCCCGGGATGTGTGTCACTCTCAGTGACAAAATTCTGGGACCACACCACGTGAGCAGCCTGTGTGTCAGGCCGAGGAGGGCTTGGGACCTTGTCCCCCCTCCCTGTTGATGTTGGACTCTGCTGTCCTGCTGTCCGATTTTATGAGGACATGCTGTTTTGCGATCAACCCCTTTTGTAAAAGAGCTTTATTGACAGATAAACAGCTTTTAATTCCAGTAAGTTGATGTGGAGCTTTGTATCCTGTTTTCCCCAGAGCCCTTGGGTGTTCTGGTTCCTACAAATTGCTCTCCATCCTCCCAACGAAGCGTCTGTCGTGATTACCACGCGAGACATGACTCGTCCCAGCGGGATGCCTGCAGTAAACACTGAAGGATCCCTCCAGGGTTCCAGGGCTGGCAGATTCTTTTGGAATCCTGGCAAAAACCATTGCAGATATGTTCTTGTTTTTGATTTTGTACATCTACCTTGTGGTGTTTTGTTAGTTTTTGATACTTTGCATTTCACTTTGTATTTCTCTCTTATGTTTTTCTGTTGTTTGTTGTTTAAGGAAATTCCACCATTGCTGTTCATCATTCTTTAGTTTGTAGCAGGTCGCTTTTGTAAATGAGTCCACGAGGCTCAATGAGATTTACCTAACTAAATAAAGGTTGAATGAATGAATGAAAGACCATTCTTGGTTGATCAAAATCCTCCCTATCCGCCTGAGAGGGACAGGACGTGTTTGTTTGTTTAGTCAAATTTGCAGAGCATGCATTTTCAGCAATGCCTGGGGCACGCAGGGAATGGCGGCTGCCAGTACGCCCAGAAGACGCTGGCAGAGCTTGAAGGACACTCTCTGACCCAGCTGAAAGCATGCCAGGCAGAGGCGTATCGAAGAAACCCGCTCCTCTGAAAGCATGATGGTGTGATGATCATTGTACATGATGGTGTTGATCTGTACGCCAAGAAATACGGTAATCTGTGATGGAGTCAGATCGCTTTTCTACAGATTTAAAACGAAGCCCAGAGCCTCCAGGTGCGTCATCACCATGTGTGTGTGTGCAGCTGGGCTTGTGCTCTGCTGCTGGCGAGAATCAGAAGGTCGTCCAAATAATTCAAAATTTGGACCCCCTAACCCCTGAGGGGCGTCAAAGCTGTGTCCAGGCACTTTGTGAAAGAGCGTGGAGCGGCTTTTAATCTGAAAGGTAAAGCTTTGAATTTGTAAGCTTTCCCTTTGAATGCAAAGCGCAGATATTTTCTGTGTCTCTTCCAAATGCCCACATGGAAGTAGGCGTCTTTCAGATCCACCATGCACGTGTGGTCTCCCGGTCTCACGGACTGGAGTACTTGTCTCATTGTAAAAATTTTGAACCTGTAAGTTGTTATTCTCTTGTTCATAGCTCTGAGATCCAGTATCGGTCTCAAGGTTCGGTCTCGTTTGGGCACGAGGAAGTACTTGCTGAAATGGCCAGTGTTTATGTCTCGTTTTGGAACAACACGGATCACACCTTTCTGCAGCATTGCTGTTATTTCCTCCCTCAAGACGAGTGCATGTTCTGGGTTTATATCTGACTTTAGCACCCCTGTAAATGGAGGCGGCCGCTTGCGGAACTACAGGCGGAGCCCGTGACGTATTGTTGACATGACCCACGTGTTCGGTAGACACGCCCCCCAGGCCTGCGCATGTGCTGAGAGCCTCAGAGGCATGTTTATTGCGGGCTGCCTGCGTCTCATGGGTACGGGCGGGGGAGCTTCTGACCCCCCTCGCTCGACCCTGAGCAAACTGACCTGCCCGCACATGGACGCCGTGAAGTCTACCTGCTCTAGACGGACCTCAGACGTCCCGCTGCAGTTCATTCTCTGACCTAACACCCTGTGCTGCACGAGGGAGGAGGGGTGCTTGCTCTCTCCCCTTATGCTGACTGTTTTAATAAAAATGGGTTGTTGTTGTCCCTGTTGTCTTTTAAAAAAAAATCAAGAATCATGGTAGTTTCTGCTTCTGGTACTTTATTTTTGTGTTTCGAAGAACAGAAATTTGTCTTTATTACACACATGTCAGAAACATTTTGTTTTGAGCACACATGAGCGTCACCAGCTTTTTGTAGTTTTATACAAATAAAGTCTGGGATTAAATGTCTTGGTTCCCTTACCCCGTGGACAGACGAACCTGCAAAACTGTGGAGCGGGCCCGCTTCGTCAGGCCCGCTTCTGCCTCCCGTCCCGGTTCACCGACAAAGTCCTCGGCGGAGCCGCTTGGCGAGGAACGAACCTCATCCTGATCCAGGATTGACCGGCCTGAGATGGGCCTACTACGGGTCTCTGCCGTTGCTCCCCGTCAGAAGCTGGCCTTTTCTGCGGGGGGCGGCGTGTGGCTGAGTGGTGTCGAGGCTGTGCGGGTCTGCTCCCGCTGGTGTCTCTGGGGAGACGAAAGCCTTTCTCGGCATCCCCTCTCGCAGTGCTTCAGCCTGCTTCCTTCGTTGCTCCAGCCTGCTCTGGATACATTCCAGGGCCCTCCCGAAGAGTCCCGTCAGCTCTATCGGGTGGTGAAGGAAGGGGTAACGTTGGCCTTCTGGCAGGTCCGTCAGAGTGAGTCACAGGTGGCGTTAGGCAATGACCACTTCAGGCATGCATCTCCCTTGAGCTATGGCCGCGATCGCCATCATGCGGAGCACAAAGTCAGTCGCCCTACGGGCCTCCTCCAGGATGTCAGTCGCCATCTTTTTGTTTGCGGTTACCTGGAGCTCCTGAAGCTTCTCTGCCAGGTACGCTTGCATCAAGGCCGATGCGTTCAATGCGCGGGCCACGAGGCCCTGAGCTCGGTAGCATTTTTCGAGCTGTGCAGCCGAAGCGCGGCCGGCTTTTCTGGGCAGAGTTGGTTTTGCGCCCGACGTCCTGGGGACCAGGTGAGCCGCCAGCATGTCCTCCATCTGTGGGACGTTGGCGATTCCTGCTGCCTCCATCAGAGGCAGAAGCATGGGAGCTCTGGATTCGGCCCAGGTGCGAGTGAGCTCTGTGAGAAAATCAGGGAAAATCAGCACCCTGTGTCTCATGGCCGACTGTTGCTTCGCATAGAAGTAGGTGCCCGCCAACCTCGTTACCTGTTGGCGAGGTGGGGGTTCTGGCCAGGCGATCTGCAGCGCGCGCGCCGCTCTGTGACACAAGTCGAACAAGGCAGGGAGGAACGCGTCTGTCTCTGGCAAGGCTGCCGTCGGGTTCTGGGAGAAATCTTCATCTTCCCCTTCATCCTCGTTGTCGGATTCTTTGTCCGAAATCTCCCCCGAGGCCGTTAGCGAGAGTTCATCTGCGTTCATCAGGCCTCGTGTATCGAACTCAGCCGCCGAGTCCCCGACGGGTGCCGCCATGTCCATACTGTCACCCCATTCGACCTGTCCACTATCCTCCAGATCAATGTTCTCGAGCTCCGGTGTGGGAGTGAGTGGCTCTGTGAGGTCCGGGTCCCATGTTGGCGCGGTGCCGCCCATGGCCTTGGCCACGATGTCCACACGACGTTTCCTCACAGCTTCTGGCATCTGGCTGCAGTGTGGACAGGAGTATGGGGATTCCAGCGCTGTCTTAGCGTGCAACATCCCCAGGCAGACGGGACAGGCCTTGTGGGTGTCCATCGCCGAGAGGGAGTAGCCGCAGCCGCTAGGGCAGGCCCTGGAGCTCGGGCTTGCTGGCCTGCTGGTCCTCTTAGCATTTTTCGCTTTTCGCTTCCCTTTCTCAGGCGCCATGGCTGAGAAAGTCGAGCTTGTTAGCTGTGCTAATGTTGTCCGAAGACGTCTCCTTTGTCGCGTCGCTTTCGCTGGCTAGCCCGCTACTCATTAGCGGGGTAGCGGTGTGACGCAGTTAGCGCTGTCGAGCGAAGCCGTCTGCGAAGAGAGAAGAAAAAACCTTGAGGTTAAATAAAAGACGCTGGACCAGCTTTCGCTAGCCCAGCCACACGCAGGAATTTTCTCTGTGCGCTCAGAGTAGGGAGCGAGCTCACCTCAGATAGAGCGATATAGCTACAGAGAAGTCCCACGAAGTTCAGGTTTAAGCGAGGTGAAGGGCAAAAAAGAGAAAGTAAGATGGGCGGACGCGTCTTTATACGAAGAGGGCGGGGCCTCTGTGGTGACGCTGACGCCCACCTGCCGTAAAGGCGTGATTGTATTACTTAAGGTAACCACGCGGGGGCTCAATTCCCATAGTCATATGTTGCACTGAGTGAACCTGACTGATAAGGGAACTGTGATATGCTTACTTTCCAGATTTGACCAAAACACAACTCCATCATTCTTAACATAAGATGATTTTAGTCGAAACCCTTGCACTAAAAGTGGCGCTGCAGCCTACATTGCTTTTAGGTAAGTTAGGACTTTATTTTATTCAACACCTTTGATCAAAGATCAGGACACGTTTAGACATCTTTTCAATAGATCTTGCTTCCAAATATATTTAACTGAAGAACTAAGTGTTTCTCTGTCCTCCTGCTGCCCTCAGCTTCTGACCTCAAGGAATTGGGGTGAAGTTAAAAACTGTTCCCCTGACACCTCTGCCTTCTCCTTTAGGAGACAAAATGGCTCTCAGGAAGCAAACCACACCAATGAAGACAGAGAACTGGTAAATATTTGAACAATAAAATTGTTTTGTTTGGTGCCTCTGTTTGATTTTCATTTTTATGTTAAAGTTATGTTTAGTTGAGATTTATATGCTGGCTCTTTCATGGCAGTTTTGTTAAATGACTGTTCACATTTTAGATGCATACTCGTTTTGCTTGAACTGCAACTTGTTCAATGTTGTTTTTCTATCACTCACTCAGCCCTTTTCAGCACTTTTGTTTTTCCATGGCATGCTGAGATTTGTTTTCTTGTTTAAAAAACTCATTAGCCACAGTCTTTGTCATATAATGATTGGAGACAGTATTTGTGGTGAGAAGGTAAAGGTCAAAACTGTGTTTTGAATACACACGCATGATTGGTCAGTCAATTGTAATGAGTTATGGAGACACTGAGAAGACGGCCAAAACAACGGCTGGATATTTTCTATCTAAGATTAAATACTCTGTCAGGCTGGGATTTTGACTGCCCCCTCTCTGTTACATCTGAGGCTACTCGGTGTCGCGCTCCTGTCACGGGGCCCCCGGGTGGGTGTCCCTTTGCCCGCGGGCGTGTTGGGTGCCCTTGCTGTCGCTTTCGGGGGTTGGGCGCTTGGGCGTGGGTCGGCTCGGCCTGGTGGCTGCCTGGTGGAGCTCGGGTCCTCTGGTCCTATCGGGTCTGGGCCTGAGGGGTGGGCGTCCCCGGTGCCCGGGCCTCGGTGCCCGGGCCTGGGGCTACGTCAGTGCGGCGGGCTCCGGCGGGGGCCGGTGGGTTTGTCGCTGTTGGCCCCGCGGGGGTCATTGTGTGTAGTCGCTGGTGGAGCTCGTCCAGTTCTCCCCCTTGGTCGGATCTGGGGAGTGGGTGAGTGGCTCGTCCTGTTCGGGTGGCCCTGGGGACTCTGGGCTCAGGGTCCTTCTTGGGGTCTTAGGCTTTGATTGCCCCTTCGTCTGCCTCGGGCCTTGGGGGGGCGGATCTCTGATGCTTCACGGTCGCTACTGAATGTTCTATTGGAGGAACCTTATTCACTTATGCATGCTCACAGCCACACACAAATGGATGCAGGGATGTATATGTAGATATCATATGCAGATATATAGATGGATATGTGATATGAATGTATATGTATGTATACTGTATTTATATTTGTAGGTATGGGTATGTTTATTTATGGAAATCTACTGCAAGGTCATGAATATTATTAGTCTTTATGCATGTGTGTTTCGTTGCTGTGTTCTGTCATGTGCTTTGCAGGATTGCGGACGGAGGTTGGGTGTGTTTGCCTTGTGCTCTTTTTGTGGATAATTGTTGTTTTGTTGTCTTTCTTTCTATCTTTCCTTTCTCTCTATTAAAAAAATATATATATCGGTGTGAGAGGATGGCTGTAAGGTGAGAAGGGAGGCCATCTATGAAAGGAAAAAGAAAGAAAAAAAAGATTAAATACTCTGGATATCCTGCTGCATGCTCAGTAATCCAGGTAGAAAAAAAAAGTTGTCAGGTCCTTTGGACGGATAAAAAAAAAGTTTAAACAAGTTTACTTTATTTTCTTAATCCGTCCAGAGGACCTGACTTAACTTTGTTACATAAATACTCTGGAGTTTTTTTTGTGTAACTTTTAAACCCATGTTTTTTGTTCTAAAATTGGAAAACAAAACATAAAAACACTCATGTGGACATAAAACAGCTAGGACCCCCAGTGTCCCTTGTTCGGACGCGGGTTAATGGGGCTTCATTCTGGAGCAAGCCCTTGGGGACGGGCTCATCGGCGAATGGTAAATGGAGCTTATTTATATAGCGCTTTCCAACCCCCTATGATGGGCCCCAAAGCGCTTTACAATACCAACCATCCACCCATTCATACACACATTCATACACCGGTAGCGGCAGACTGCCATGCAAGGCGCCATCCAGTCCTACCGGGAGCAACTCGGGGTTAAGTGTCTTGCCCAGGGACACAACAATTGGTGTGGGGAACTGGGACTCGAACCTCCAACCTTCTGATCTGGACGACTGCCATTACCACTACGCCACGGCCGCCCCAGAATGCCTGGTGACTGGGTCTCTACACATGGGGCTCCGTCAGGCACAGCCCGAATGAGCAACATGGGTTTAAACACCTTCCTGTGGGCCCACCACCTGCAGGAGGGGCCATAGCCTTACGAGTCTGGTGCATGACTCCATGCATTGGCAGTGGCCGAAGGCGGGGGCCTTGGCACTCTGACCCTGGCTTACCAAAGCTGGCTCTTGGAACATGGACTGTAATTTCCTGGCAGGGAAGGAGCCTGAGTTTGTGCATGAGGTTGAGAGTTACCAACTAGAAAAACTTGGGCTCACCTTGACAGGAAGTGTGGGCTCCGGAATCAATCTCCTTGAGAGGGGCTGGACCTTATTCCACTTTGGAGTTGTCCATGGTGAAAGGCGCTGAGCTGGTGAGGGTCTAATCTTAGCTCCCCGTCACGGTGCCTGTGCATTAGAGTTTTCCCCATAGATGAGAGGGTGGTGTCCCTGCGCCTTAAGGTGGGGAGATGGGCTCTGACTGTTGTTTGTGCCAAGACGCTAAACAGCAGTTCAGAGTATCTGGCCTTCTTGGAGTCCTTAGCAGGGGTGCTGGAAGGTGCACCAGCTGGGGAGTCCTTTATTCTGCTGGGGGACTTCAATGTCACCGTGGGTAATTACAGTGTGACCTGTAGTGGTGTTATTGGGAGGAATGGACTCTCTAATCTGAAACCGAGCTGTTGGGCATCTGTTTTAGTCATGGTTTGTGAACACCATGTTCAAACATAAGAGTGTCCATAAGTGGCACCAGAATACCCTAGGTCATAGGTTGATGATTGACTTTGTAGCCATGTCATCTGATTTGCAGCTGTTTGTTTTGGACACTCAGGTGAAGAAAGGAGCTGAGCTGTCAACTGATCATCACCTGGTAGTGAGTTGGATCAGATCAGCTGGTGGGGGAAGATGCCGGACAGACCCAGCAGACCCAAACATGTACTGAGGGTTTGTTGGGAATGCTTGTCAGAATGCATCAGAAAGATATTCAACTCATACCTCTAGGAGCAGTGGGAGACACTGAGTCCAAGTGGGCCATGTTCCGTTATTCAATTGTTGAGCTGGCTGCCTTTAGCTGTAGCCGCAAGGTTGTTGGTGCTTCTCATGGTGGCCATCTTTGAACTCAGTGGTGGACACTCTGTGCAAAGGAGGCTGTCAAGCTGAAGAAGGAATCCTATTGTTGGCTGGTGGGGCTCCGGAAGTTGCTGAGAACTACCAGAGGGCAGAGAGGTCTGCAGCCATAGGTGTTGCTGAGGTCAAAGTTGGGATGTGGGAGGAGATTGGTGAGGCCTTGGATAGTGATTCTTATTTGGCTCACAGGAGATTCTGGCAAAACATCAAGTGGCTGAGAAGCAGAAAGCAGCACTTTACTCAATGGCAGACTTAGACATTTTGGGGCCCAAGGCAAACCTTTGTAAAGGGGCCCTTCTCCAAGTCTCTTAATGTACCAGTAGGCTCTGAGGGTTAATGATTCTATAGAGCAGCCACAGTTTTCATACAATACTGTGAACCAGAAAATAGGGTAACAAAATATGTTTT
>JBBPBX010010447.1:4796-25896 GCA_038048925.1 Garcialebias charrua
TTCCAGTTTCTCATAAATTAAAGCATTTCTCATAGATTAAAGCACAAAGGTGATCAGGTTTTTGTGACTTTGGTCTTGTCCTCATGCATGCTCAATAATCCAGGTAGAAAAATCTAACAAGGTTAAGTCAGGTCAACTGGACAGATTCTTCTTGGTTCGTACATTTAGTCTTTTATCCAAAAGACTTCAGTCTGAATCCCTGCAAGAAAACAGTCGTAGCTCCTTGTCACAGTGGAATCATCTGCTGCTGACAGCCAGAAATAGCTGTTCACATGCAAAAGGAGGACCATCAGCCCAACAACTGGTCGTCAGTGCCCTGATGACCTCTTACTAATCACAGAGGGCTGAGTGATACTAACAATAAGCAGCATTGTAGAGAGTGGAAGTTGAACACAAGCCTCTGTTAAAGATGGACGGTTTCTTTTCACAAAGATGGCCTCCTTTACTCCTCTCTCAAACCATTGTTCCTCTCTATCAAGGATGTGAACATCTTCATCCCTGAAAGAGTGACCGCTGGCCTGGAGATGAGTGTAGCCCGCAGAGTCCTGGCCTGATGTTGATCTTCTGCTGGGCCATCCTTTTGGCCAGTGGCTGTTTACCGTATTTTCTGCCTGAAAACTCACACCTCTTCATAAAGTCACTTTGTCCAATTATTGGCAATAAATTGGAAAAATCCATAAACGTGTCGCACCTCTATTTAAGTCGCATCTATTATGCGTCACCGCTACGCAACGCGTCACAGCTACGCGACGCATCACCGTGACGCGTCACCGCTAAGCGACGCGTCACCGCTACGCAACGCGTCACAGCTACGCGACGCGTCATTTGCCCTGCTGAAAATGGCGGCCACAGGAGCGAAAGCACACGGAAAGACTTTACAAGATTAACACGGTAAAAACAATTATTTGTCTGCTGAAAATTATAGCAAAGATGTGTCTTAGCTGAACTTTTCCTTAATAAATTAACGCAATTGTCAAATCAGCTGGATTTAAAAAGTAGTTTTGCCACGTGCACGCGCGCGGGTGGGACAGCTTTTGCTGTGACTTCTTCCAAACCATCGCATGAGCTGCGAAAATAAATTATGAATAAATCAAATTTTAGCTCAAAAATCTCATACAGCTAACAGTTTGTAAATGACCACCAAGTACTGTAATTACTTTGTGTAAGTTTAAAGAAAATCTGTCCAGTAGTTCACAAATTATTTAGACAAATAGTAGCCGTTTACAGTAGCTAACCGCTAACAAACAACGATGCTAAAAGATCGAATTTTAGCTCTAAACATCTCATAAAGCTAGTCAGTTGTAAATGTCCATGCAGTGATTACTTTCTGTAAGTTTGATAAAAATCTGTCCTGTGGTTCTTGACTTATTTTGCTAACAAACACAGCCAACAGTAGTTCATGCCTCCAGAGTAGGAGGCCGGGCAGCGACAGAGTGTGTCCGACCAGAGGAGCCTGCAGTCGGACACATGAGGTGGGAACGGTTGGTGTACCCTAGCGGCCGAAAGTGGTACTGCACCATTATTATTTTTTTGCCAAAATGAAAAACGGTCATATCTGAGCCAAAAATTGGTCTAAAAATATGGGGGGAAAATATCTATAAACACGTCTCACCTCTCTATTAGTCGCAGGGCATGCAAATTAGGCAAAAAGGTGCGACTTATAGACCGGAAAATACGGTAGTTTACCTGATGTAAGACTGATCACCTCCTGACACTGAACAGCATGCACAATATTACTCTGTTTGTACCAGGAGATTGGATCTTTGGGATGAACCAGTCTTTGCCATAATGTATTTTGGGGTTTAAAAGCCACTGGGACGTTGCGTTTTGAAAATAAACGTCTCAGTTTCTCTGAAACTCCAGCAACACATGGAATGACCATTGGTCTGGGTTCCTTATTTTCACTTGATGGCTGGCTGGAGTCCCGTTTGGGTTTCTTCTCTGCTTTGAGGAAGGCCCAGTCAGGATATCCACATTGCTCTCTAGAGCCTGTCTTGTGTGTGATTTCTCCTTCTGCCTGGCTCCTAAGTTAGTGGGAACGCTGTCTGCTCTGTGATACAGAGTCCTGATGACTCCCAACTTGTGCTCCAGAGGGTGATGGGAGTCAAACCGAACGGTTTTAACAAACAGAGTTAATGTTATACTACATGGTCTCACACTTCAGAGATCGTCATGGAGCCCCTAAAGTCTCTTTTTAAGAAAACACTGAAAATTTTTGACAAAAAGCCAATACAGTATCATTACTGCAACATCATAAGTACAAAATTTTGGATTTTAATAGCTATCAGATTTTTATGGACGTTTGCCTGATTTTTAAAGTTTTAAATGGACTTGCTCCTCCTCCTTTAATATATTTTATAAGTAAAAAAACAAGTACAGTAAACACAAGAGCACTGACCAGAGGAGATTGTGATGTGCAGCGGCGCAGGACTAAATTTGGCCAAATGGTGGTGTCCATCAGAGGCACGCAGTCATGGAACACACTGCCAGTTTCCATCAGGAACTGTGGCACCTACTCCAGCTTTAAAAAATCTCTGAAACTTTGGCTGAAAACTAATCAGAAGTGCACTCATGTGTAGATTACTTTGTCTATTCTTATGGCATCATATTTTTATTGTAATTTTATGTTGTGTTATGTGCTATATAGGTGATGTTTGTATTTTTCTCCGCTCTTTTGTTTTATGGGACGTTTCTTATTCTTACCTGCCTTAGGACAACGGATGCAAATTAGCTATTGTGCTAACTCCGGCATATTTACATTGATGCTAACTGCTGTTATGTTGATTAATATGCATTGTCCTAACTTAAATAAATAAATAAATGAAATGAAACTGTTCGTTTTGACTCCCTTCACCTGCTGGCGCACGAGTTGTGCTACTTGTGTAGCTTGAGTTCTTTCTCACCAACATGATTTTTCTCCTTTGAGGTACCGGTATTCTCCACAACACCATCAAGTGGACTCTTCAAATCTTATGGCAACATCTTGGTATATGTGGCAGACAGCTATATTGTTCAAATGTTGACGCAGCACCAAAATAGCAGCGCGCAATACAGACATGCTAGCTAAGGTGCTAAATACTGTACGTAGCTCTCTGGATCTAAATGATTCACATAAAATGACATTTTGTTTGAAATCTGTGATTTTCCCCAAAAAGCGACAAGTTTGCAGGTTTTTTTTATTTTTGCTCTAGAAAACATTGTGAAGAAGTGGTTTTAAACATGCTATATGTAGATAAATTTACAACAAGACAATAATACACCAATATATGAAAACAAAATGGCTCTACTCACACTTTTCCATCCTCCTCATCTACAGTATCCATGGAAGAATCCTCAGCTATACAAAAATGGAACAAAAAAATGAGATAGAAGTATGAGATGCAAGAATGAAATTTTATACTTGTTCATAAAGCAACCAAACATTTAATATCTTACCAGAGACACTGCTGGTGCATGAAGAGTTGCTCTTGCGAGCTGTCTTCCTCTTCTTGAGCATTGAGCGGCGAACAGCTTCTTGTGTCATGCTGTGCCGAAGACCAGCCAGTGAGTAACGAAGCTTGAGCGAGCACCGCCCTGACTTTTTTGCCTTTACAGCTATTGCGATTTTTGTAGCTGAACGGCCTGTAGAGGCTTCTGCCTCCTTGACGAACTCAGCAGACAAGCGCTCCTCAGCTGAGATCCTGACAGCTACCTCAGGTGAAGGTATCTTAGGGGGAGACTGGGAGGTGCTATTAACACACTTTGGTTTGATATCAGCAACATTCAGATTTTCCTCTGTTTGCCCTTTTTTCAGCGCTTCTTCTGTTTCGCTGCTATCACATGGCAACTGGCCGTCACCGTCTGCCACCTCGGGCTGTGTTTGTTTATTTTTGCGGGTTGTGCGTTTCGGCCTCGACTCACAACTGGCTGCAGAAGTCGAAGCCTCAGGGATGGCTTCCTCTTTAGCATTAAAATGTAATGGTTTCACAACAGAGCCACGAAGGTTACTACGCCTTCCTTTAGATAATCTGGAAAATAAAAAGACTTGTTACTAAGTTGTAAAGACAACAAGGTTTAAATGACATTTACTTGGGCGTTTATTAAAGCAACAAACCCGCTTGCTTGACTTTCCTCCTGGCGCCCTGTGGATATGCGCTTCCTGCGACTTTTCTTCCTCTGTGATGGTGTTTTCGGCATTAATTCCGGTTCCGTATTAAAGTCTCTGAAATAAATACAAGAAACACTTGTGTTAGAAAATAAACAAATGAAAGGATACTCTGTAAACCCTTCAACATCAAGTCAAACATACCTGGAGAACATGCGGTTTGCTTCTTGCTGGATTTCTTCAAGCCAAACGATGTGAACGTTATCAATCTCACTGATAAATTCCTGCATTTTCCCACTAAACATCTCCATGAGGGAGTGCGTCGATGAGAACACTGAGGCCATGATGGCTGCCTGAGGAAAAATGAGGAAATCATCATCAAAACAAGCTGAAAACAAGACTTCACAAGTAAAATGAGGAGTTAAGTATCTTATCTTGGGCATCGCTTTACATTTGATTTACTTTTTGCTACTATGGCTTGCCTTTTTTGTTGTTTTGAGTTATGCTTATTTATGATAGTTGTATTATTGGGTTCTCTCTTTTTAAGACACACCTAATATAAGTTTTGTTTTCTCCATTTGGAAACAGGACATTTGATCTTTGAACCAAAAGTTTAAATTTACTGCACAAAGCATTTCATTGTATTGTTAACCTTGTGTTAACCTTGCATATGACAAATAAACACAACATGAACTTAGAATAGTTTCCATGTGCATTCTCATTTGTCAAAAGAAAATTGTAGCTCCTATTAAAATGTATGAATCATTTTATGAAGAAAGTGACCAATTTTAGTTTTAAAACTAACTGCGTTGGTGTAAATACAGTACTGTACTGTACATTGCTTTTTTGGGGGGGGGGTTGCTTTTCGAGTGGTATTTGCGATCTTGAATATAATTTTCTGTATCCTAACAATATCTTAATGTCTTCGACAGTGGTCGTGTTTAATATTTATAAATACCAACACCGCATTTACAGTACTGCAGTTTTCCAACCTTCTAGCTAACAGTGATCAATGTTAAGCAGCAGGCCAACGAGCGACGGGTTAGCACACTGGCTAAGCATAGCAACAACAAAAGATCGAAAATAATTTGTCAAAACACACAACAGAAAACAACCAGTGTCACAGTGCACGTTTAAAACACACAACAAAAACTTTAAACTGAGGAAAGCTGGAATTAACGCTTTTATTTTTAGCTTCCGCCAAAGCCTGAGAAGTTAACTTAAGCTACCGTTAACCATCAGAGCTAACAAGTGAAAATAATTACCTTTGATGTCCAATTTTCTGCAGAGAAATCTCGTTACTTCAATATTTCCCACTCCTAAAATAATCGCATACTTGCTTCCCACATAAAAGGCCTAACGTATAAATCGTTCCTTGCGTGAAAAGTTCTCTAAACGACTGGCCCGCTGAAACGGTTTAAATCAAATGAATCCTGCAGTTCAAACCACCTCGTCCTCTGGAGCCAATCGTTAAACGCTACTGCTTTTGAGCGATTTGATTTGTACACCACTTTATCCCGGAGAGGCGACACTCACCTTGCAGAGGGTTAAAACGTGCGGGGAGAGGAAACTGACAGCACGGGAAACAAAATTGAACAAACCCGACAAATCTTTAGGGCGGAGTCAGTTTAAAACCCACCAATCAACGCATGGATACATTCATCCGGTTCCGTCTACGACGCTCTTTTTTTTTTTTATTGCATCCTGCCACACAAATATGGAACATACAAGAACAAAATAGAACAACACAGAACTAATTATAAACACAAATACAGCAATCAAGGGTATTACATAACATAAAACAGTATTTTACAAAGTTAAAATCAAATCGGTGCTCGAGGGTTGTAGTTCTTCAAAGGCAGTTATCATTAGCTTTAGCATTTGAGCTTCCTTTTATGGATTCTATATACATGTAAATATTTATAGAAGATAATAAAATCTGGAAGTTAGGCTTTTGTTGTAAATATTTGGAGGTGTGTATATGATGTTTACCGTAAATAATGAAAACATTAACAACATATAAAGATTCAGTTTTAACAAGGTCACATTTCTCCATCCCAAATAAAACATGCTTTTCTGTTAAAGTAATGTTCACATTCTTTCGATTAAAAAAAATTGACATGTCCCTCCAGAATATTTTGGTGTAACAACAATCCCAAAACAAATGAAAAAGCTCTTCTTCATGATTTTTACAAAAAGTACACATAGGATCCAAGTCCCATTTATATATATATTTTTTTTTATCAAAAATGCTTTAACTGGATAACAATTGTGAATAATTTTGTATGAAATTTCTTTTACTTTATTATTTATTAGGTATTTCTTTGAGAGTGGCCAAGTCCATTTCCAATTCATATTTTCAAATATGTTGGACCAGTAAAATGTAGATGGTGAAAAGACGTCTCTTAAAAGAATATTTCTTAATGTTTTGTTAGTTGTTTTCTTACTTATCAAAGGACAATCATAGTAACCTGGATCAAAACAAGGCATTGGATGATCTTGACCTGAAGGTGTGTAGATGATAGAAGTTTTAAAGCCCCACTGGGGATTGCGTCATACATCACAGCATATTCTTTAGGTGTAACAGGAAATTGAAAATGTGACATAAATTCAGAATAAGATAACAAGTGACCATTTGGATTTAACAATTGGCTTACAATTAATATTCCTTTATCAAACCATTTTCTATCAAAAATTGTCTTATTCTTGTATTTGATATCTTCATTATTCCAAATATAATATTTATGAGGAGAAAAATTGTGTTTGTACAAAAGTGACCAGCTTAACAACATCTGTTTATGGAACATAGATAACTTTAAGGGTATTTTGGGTATACCGGTACTATAGTTGCATCTAAGAAGAAAGGGTAATCCTCCCACCTTGTCAAAGATATAAATAGGAATAGCATTCCATATAGAGTTAGGATTTTTTAGGAGGTTTGTCAGATGTTTAATTTTGAATGAATTATTTAAAGATGTAAAGTCGAGGGCTTCAATTCCACCTCTATCAACCCTGTTCATTAGAACATTTTTCTTAATGAGATGGCATTTATTCCTCCATATAAAGTTAAAGTTTATTTTATTAAAATTGGTACAAATTTGTTTGGGGACATCAAGTGCAAGGGCTGGATAAACGAGTCTAGATAAACCTTCTGCTTTGACTAATAAGGATTGTCCTAAAAGAGAGAGATCTCTCTGGAGCCACAGATTAAATCTTTGCTCAACTATTTTAATTATGGGATTAAAATTGTCTGTTGATCTTACATTTTGATCTTTAATGATCATGACTCCAAGATACCCTGATGCATGCTCAATAATCCAGGTAGAAAAATCCCAAAAAGCTAAGTCTGGTCCTCTGGACATTCAAAGATATTTCACTTTGTCTTTTATAAGAATGTTGAGGACGGTGCCTGTTAAAGAAGATTTAATAGAAAGTAATTCACATTTGTTTAGATTTAGAGTCAAGCCAGAGGCATTGGAAAAGGTATTGATGATTTCAATTGAATTTTTAATTTCACATGTATTCTTTAAAAAAAGAGCTGTATCATCAGCAAGCTGGGAAATTACAATATTTCTGTTTGCGACATTAATTCCTGTAATTTTTTCTTTGATTTTAACAGAGAGAATTTGCATGGCCAGAAGGAATAAGTATGGGGAGACTGGACACCCCTGAGACCCCTTTTCAAATAAAATCTTTTGGAGCAGCCATGTGATAATTTTATATATGCATTACAATTCTTATATAACATTTGACAGCTTTTAATAAAGATTTGTCCATATCCAAATACTTCTAGTGCTTTAAACAGAAATGTATGTTTGACAGTGTCAAATGCTTTAAAAAAATCTAGAAATAATATGAAACCATCCCCCTCTTAAATCAGAGTAATCTAACATATCTAATATAAGTCTGATGTTATTAGTTATATGTCTACCTGAATCCAGACTGAGTTTCAACAACCACTTCTTCAAGAGTACTTTTAATTTTTTTTAGCAATACAACCTGCAATAATTTTATAGTCATTTTGGAGTAATGTGATTGGTCGCCAGTTGTCAAGAAGCAGCTTGTCTTTTTGTGGTTTAGGGATCAGTGTGATGAGACCTTGGGTCATTGTTGGTGGAAGTGATCCAGAATCAAAACTTTCAAGATAAACTTGATGTAAAAAAGGTGACAGCTGTTCTGAAAACTTCTTATAAAATTCTGCATTTAGACCGTCAGTACCCGGTGACTTATTTAATTTTAGTTTGTTGATGGACTTTTGGATATCTTCAATTGTAATCTGGGAATCACACTGCTCTTTATTCATTTGACTTATTTGTTGTACTTTATTCAAATAATTAATAAATTGTGTGATGGTTTCATCAGAACATTTTGATTGATAAAGTTCTTGGAAGAAAGTTTCACAGAAGGTAGAGATCTGAACTGGGTCTTCACATATATTATCGTTTATTTTAAGTTTTATAATGCTGTTCGATATTTGATGCCTTTTTTCCAATCTAAAAAAGTAACTAGAGTTTTTTCTCCCTCTTCTAACCATTTCTGTCTCGATCTAATGTAAGCTCCTTTAGCTTTGGAAATGTATTGTCCAGGTTCAGTTGTAACTGGTTTAATTTAATCTTTTGTTCTTCAGATACATTTTCTGGTAGAATACTATTTAATAGGATGATTTCTTTTATTACCTCTGATTCTATTTTTCGTTTCTTTTGTACTATTTCAGCTCCAGTTTTCATTAACAGTTTTCTAAGTTCATATTTTAAGAGTTCCCAGTTTCTACTAAATGCCTTCTGGCTGCAAGCTTTATTCCAGTACTCTATAATTGTTTGTTTAATGTTTTCTTCCACAGCTTTATTTTCTAAAAGAGAAGTTTTGAGTTTCCAGTAAGCTGTAGTTTTATTTTTTCTGTTCTGATTTGATGTAGTTTTTTCAATTAGGATCAGTTTGTGGTCTAATAGAGGAGCTGGAAGAATATCAGATTTAATTTCCTCAGTTATAAAGTCAGACACCAACCAGAAATCAATTCTTGATTTAGACGAGCCCGTTTTGTTTTGCCACGTAAATTCAACTTTGGATTTATTTTTTTGTCTCCAAACATCAGTCAGACCAAAGAGCTGTGTTTAGATTTGTATTAGCCTTCGGAGGAAATCTGTCTAGTCTTCGGAGGAAATCTGTCTAATACATCGTTAAGAGTGGAATTGAAGTCCCCACCAATTATGATATTCATATTATATTTTCTATATAAATAATTCACCCCATTAATTAATCTATATAGTTGTATATTTTCAGCTTTAGTATTGTACCTATAACTCCTTTTAAGCACTCCCAGACACAAGTGGTTTCCTCAAACTGATGAATTTATTGGGATTCGGTACGTGAAAACTAAAGAAGATACACAAAGTAAACAGCAATTAACTATTAAGGAAAATAAAGAACAAATATTCAGATCAAATGCTTGTACACTCTAAGTAAAACAAAATACAGAAATTAAACAAACATACCTCGTTGGCTGTGTGCTACTAAAAGGAATTAGGCTTGTTTCTTCAGTTTCAGCTTCTTAGAACTCTTCTTCAACTTAAAGGTCCGTGCTTACTAGCTGAAACTCACATCCTTTCTACTACTGTAACTGACTTCTTCTGGTACTTTTCCCCTGAATACAGCGTTACCTTTCACACCTGAACACAGCGCCAACTACAGGTGACAAGTAAAACTACATACAATAAAACAAAGTACAAGCCATATGAATGTGAAACATAAAACAAACTGTGGCAGTTACACTCCCACCAAATCACACATCCTGTATGTGGGATTTCTCTAAATCGAACTGACACTTTACTCTAAAAATGAAACAAACAAAAAATATCACTGTGCTTCAAGCCAAACAACAACCTTATGTACAAGTCAGTCAAGTGAAACTGTCTTTGTTGTACGTTTACCACGTTTGACTAATGTACTCTCACTAATTAACAGTCGGACCTTCCTCACCCTATCATCTGATCCAGGGTATACTTCTGTGACTTTAACCATTTTCCACTAGTAAGCAACAGTGGACTTTCATTGGGTAAACAGACAGGTTCATGTCCAGGTTTCCTTGCTCCCACCATAAATAGCACAGATGTTCCTGATTTTCTCTTTTTGCTCCAAATTGGTGAAACATTTGTTCAACACCACACATTTCGATTGACCCCTTGCAGAATTGACCGAGAACACCCACGAATGTGTTTGTCAAGTCCGGGCCAGTTAACAGATGGTCATTGAGGGATGTGTCTTGGTACTCATCCCAACGGTTAAATACCACCTGGATTTTCTTTGGTTTGTGTGGGTGATAAACCCCGTGGTGTGGAATATACCACACAGGACTGCTGTTCAACTCTTTTTCAGGGACCTTTTCTGCATCAACTTGGGAGATTATATCATCTTTGAACTTGATGTAGTCATTGTAGTATGATTCGTTCTTTCTTAATCTTCTCTTCAGACATTTCAAGCGGTGTATTGCGCATACTTTGTTATCCGGTAACTTGGGTTGTTCATCACAAAATGGCAGTGGCATTTCATAGTGGCCGCTTTCGTTTTGTTTGATGCCTTCTTTGAGTTTTGAGAGAAACTTGAGCTCATGTTGAGACACATGATTGTCATCCATCTCCTTTTCTGAGAAGTCTAACTCCAGTGCTTCAACAATCTCTGAAGAAGTAACATCTCTTACTTTGGTTCTGTTTATGTAGTGGACTTCACTCTGAAGATCAACAGAAGGTTTGTGATCTGGAATGACTTTCCTCACTATGATACGATGACTGACACGAATGCCATCTTCATGGTTCAGGTACGGACTGCTTTGTCCAACTATGCTCCAGCCGAGATCTGTGCGTTGAGCGTAAGGCTCATCTTCCCCGCCTGACACAATTTCTCTTGGGAGCAGTGCTTGTGAGCAGTTATAGCCGATTAACAGGCCTACCTCACATCCTTGCAAAGGAGCGATTTCTGCTTGGAGGTGTCTGAGATGTGGCCAAACCTTTGCCGTCTTGTTTGTTGGAATGTGATCCTTATTGGCTGGAATAAACTCTCTTGTGAAAGTTGACGGTAGACTGATCCGTTTGCTTGAATAGAAGCCACGAACTTGTAGATCCTTTACCCTTTGAGACTGAACAACTGTAGTTCTTGATGCCATGGTAGACAATTCAAGCTTGACTGGCTCTTTAGTGATTTCTAAGGATTCTGCAACTTCACTGAGTACAAAGGTTGTATCACTTTGAGAGTCAAGTAAGGCGTATACAAGGACTTCTTGTGTAGGTTGTGTAGTAGATGAAAGCCAAACAGGAATGATTGCTGCTGTTTGTGTATTACTACCTTCTTGACGTATAACTCTGTTTGATGTAGCTATAGAAGTCTCTACTTGGGTTTGAGCTTGATTCCGTTGGTTTTGTCTTTCATTACTTGAAGTTCTCTGGTCTTGCGGTTGTCTTTGTTCTTCTTTGCTACGATCTTCGTGTAGGCAGGTAGGATGGCCTTTGTTGCACTTCTCGCAGACACTTCTGTTGGTACAGCTTTTTGAGTGATGGCCTGGCTTGAGACAACCAAAGCATAATTTTTCAGCTTGAATGAAGTTAACTTTGTCTGTCACAGCTTTTTCCAAAAAACTCCTACATTCTTGAAGAGTATGTTTGGGCCTTTTACAGAACATACATGTGAAATTTGTTGTCTCTTGTACGGTTGTGGCTAAAGTTTTAGCTTCAACATTTCTTTGTCTTGTAGTTTTTAACCTTTCCAAACTGTCTGAGTCGCTTTGCTTCAGTGACTGCAGTGATGTAACGGGGTTACAAGCAATCTTTGCTTCTCTTGTTAGGAATGCTACAAATTGACTGAATGTGGGAAACATATTGGTCTCTTCTTCGGTTTCGACAACCTTACGGTTCCAACTAGCAGTCAGCCAATCTGGTAACTTAGAAAGGATCTTTCTGTTCTCATTGCAGTCGTTTAAGATCTCTAATGACTTGATATGGACCATGGCTGCTTCACAACTTCGTAGGAAATCTGCAAGATCTCTGAGCCCTATACTGTCCTTGGATGAGATATTGGGCCAAGCTTGAAGCTTATCTCTATAGGCTTTTGCAATTAAGAATGGATTCCCATATCTTTCATCAAGTGTTTTCCATGCAGCAGCATAGGCGGATTCAGTTCCAAGGAGGAAGTATCCATCCAGTGCGTTATTTGCTTGTCCGCTCACATATCTGCGAAGGTAGAATATTTTCTCGTTCTCTGGAATGTTCTTTTGATCAATGAGTGTATGGAACGATAGCTTCCAATCACTGTATCTTAAAGGATCTCCACTGAATATTGATGGTTCAGGAACAGGAAGTCTACTAGTGTTTATTGCACTAGCGAATGCCTTGACAAGCTCTGCTGTATCAACATTTGTGGGTGTGGTTGCTGCTTGTGAGATAATGTGCCTTTGAAGTGGAACAGTTACATTTTCAAAAGCCTTACTTTCTGTAGTTGACTTTATTATGCTCACCTTATGCTCCTCTGGCAAACTTAATGAGTCATATACTTGCATCTTTGCTTGTGCTGCACGTAGATCTTTCACCTTTTCTAAGTGCTGAAACTTTCTTTTCTTTTCATCAAGTAATCTTTGTAAGACTGTATATTCTTCCTCTTGTTTAGCCTTAAACTTAGCTTCATCTTCTTCTCTTTGCATTCTCAGCTTAAGTTCCTCTGCTTCTCTTTGCCTTCTCAGCTCAAGTTCCTCTGCTTCTCTTTCTAAACGAAGTTTTCTGGCTAAGGATTCTTGCTCTGCTGCTTTTCTTCTAACTTCAGCTTCAAGTTTTTCAATCTCCATCTGTTCGATTTCTTGTTCTTCTAATACTTTTAGAACAGCTTGGCTCGCAGCTGCTTCTGCTACGGCTTCCTGGCGTTTTACAGAGGATAGACTGGAATGTTGAGAGGTGCATGACTTACTGAGAGTTGAATCAAAGAGGGAGCCTACATCTGGCCAACCTGGCTCCTCTTCTGTAATCGTTCCATCCATGAAACTTGTCGCCTTGGATACGATGAACTTTGAGACTTGAACACAGACGTCTACTTTGCGACGTGTCTCTTGGTCAGGAGGTGAATGTTGGCGTAGCTCGTTGTATGCTTGCTGGACGTCTGCAGAGAAGCTTGTAACATCTCCAATAATGTCATTAAGAAGGTCCTCATTTAAAGGTTCTGATTGTGACAGTGCTTGCTTAGATGTTTTGGCATGTGTTGTCCATTTTGCAAAAATGTAATCAAATCTCTGCTGAAGCCCTTTGACTTTATTATCTTGCATTTCTTTCCCTTTTTCTGTAAACGTTTTGACTCTTGTGCTTCTCCTTAGTTGAGACACTGGAATTTGTGAAGCTTCAGGGTTAACTTCCTGTCCTTCAATATTAATTTGAGAGTCTGTTCTAGTCTCACGTGGAATTGTTGGCTGATTTGGCTCAGTCATTTAAATGTCCATCAACTAAATAAACTTGTATAGAAAGGTTGTAAACTGAATTTCTCGTTTAACATCTAATAGTCAACAAAACATTAATTACTTGTAATGGCAATGTAACTTATAACTGTAGTAGTGTTGGGTAAAAATGTAACTTGAATATTATCAAATACTGTATACTTAATCCTTCTAAACAAATAAAAATAGCATTCCTCCAAACCTTAAATTTACGTATAAAATGTACTACTAAATGCTAAATAAAAAATACAAAAAATTTAACTTGAATACTTTAAAACTTATACACGTGAGAAAGCTGTCAAATTATAAACAGATAAACCAGAGTTTGCTGCAAGAACCTTGTTTTCAACAACAGTTTGCTTTATCAGCTCTCAAGCTCCACACAGCTGCCTTTTTTACTTAAACTGCTGCTTTGTGACCTTATCTTGAAAGCTGCTCCAAACTGTGCTCTGACGTCCCTGCGTGCGTGCGCGCTCCAGGCTCAGATGTCTCAGCTCCGCCTCGTGCACGTGCTGTTCATGCCCCGACAAGTTGGCTGGTCCTTTGTTCTGACCGCATGCTCTCAGCTCGGGGGTGGGATAGGGGGGGGTCTGCTTCATGCTGCAGTTTCTCCACTCATGCTCGTTGATCAGTCGAGTTTTCACTATAACTCCTTTTAAGCACTCCCAGACACAAGTGGTTTCCTCAAACTGATGAATTTATTGGGATTCGGTACGTGAAAACTAAAGAAGATACACAAAGTAAACAGCAATTAACTATTAAGGAAAATAAAGAACAAATATTCAGATCAAATGCTTGTACACTCTAAGTAAAACAAAATACAGAAATTAAACAAACATACCTCGTTGGCTGTGTGCTACTAAAAGGAATTAGGCTTGTTTCTTCAGTTTCAGCTTCTTAGAACTCTTCTTCAACTTAAAGGTCCGTGCTTACTAGCTGAAACTCACATCCTTTCTACTACTGTAACTGACTTCTTCTGGTACTTTTCCCCTGAATACAGCGTTACCTTTCACACCTGAACACAGCGCCAACTACAGGTGACAAGTAAAACTACATACAATAAAACAAAGTACAAGCCATATGAATGTGAAACATAAAACAAACTGTGGCAGTTACAGTACCCATAGATGGAACCCAACAAAAATGTCTCATTTATTGATACCACTAATAAAACAAAATGCCCGTATCTGGGAGTGAGCATAAAACATGCCCACTGAAGTGGTTTCGTAATATTGCCACTCTTGCTGATTGAGTAGAGCCGTGTGCTAGCCATAGATCTTCCCCCCATTGAGTTTTCCAGAATTTTGTATCATCTGAAGTTGAGTGAGTTTCTTGGATAAAACAAAAATCTGCTTAAAAATTTTTATATATAAAAAAGTTGCCTTTCTTTTGATGTTGTTCCTTAACCCTGGAGCATTGAGTGAAATAACCTTAAAGGTGCCATGTGTAACTTTCTGTAAAGCGCAGAACTTAGAAAAGTTTTCAACAGGCAAAGCATTCTGATCCCTCCCCCTCAGAGCCATATATGGCTCTGCTCCCCCTGGCCCTGCTGAAATTCAAATTCAAGCTCTGTTTTTATTGGCTGATTCAAATTCAAGCTCTGTTTTTATTGGCTGGTTACAAACTCTGTTTTTATTGGCTGGTTAACGGCGGGTCACTCTGTGTTTTTAGTGTTTTTATAAATGCTGATAGAGAAGCAAGGGGACTATAGTTTTTTTCAGAGATTACTTTGTCTAACATCAGTCTGTCAGTAGATAGTGACAGAGTGAAGAAATATGTTAAAAATATATTGTTAGAAAAGTTACAGACTGCACTACAAAGTTACATAGTGCAGCTTTAAAAACAGAAATGTTACTAAAAGCTTACCTTTTAACCCTGAGAATGAACAAAAGAATAAAAAGTGCAATCAATCTAACAAACTCTCCCAACAGAGAAATAAAATGTTTAAACGGAGCTTCCTTCAATAATTGAACATTAAGACTTAACTGTTAGTTGTAATTTTCAGGATACAGTATCTTCTAGTAATTAGCAGGTTCAAGTTCACTTCTCTTTCCTCCTCTGTCAACAACAAAGGCCCTGGGGCCGATGTATAAAGCGGTCTTCCCTTCTTCTCGTGCTTTCTTCACCAGTGGCCACAGCAGATTTCTTCTCTGACGATCCTCAGGGGAGAAGTCCTCCTTGAAGCGCAGGTTGTTTTCTTTCAGAAAGTATGACTGCTTGGCCACCTTCCACACCGTGTCCCTGTAGTGTCACATGGAGAACTGGATGATCACTTCTCGAGGACGTCCCATGCTCGTGACACGACCCAGCCGGTGCACGCTGTCGATAACATCTGGTAGTTTTTATTTACATCCCGGCGCTGTCTTCTGGCAGATGGAAATAACTTTGTTACGGACATCTTCTCCGTCTTCTTCTTTTATTCCCGAAAGACGCAGGTCCCATCTTCTTTCATCACGTGAAAGTTCAAGCAGCTTGTTTTCAATTTGAAACACATTTTCTTCTGTTTTCCCAACTCTTTTAGTGGTTTCCGCCATCTTGTCTTTCACCTCTTTCATCTCTGCTTGGATAAACTCCACTGAATCTTTCAGGTCATTTATGCTTGCTTGCAGACCATCTGCTCTCTCATTTATTGTCAGCTTTATTGCTGCTATGATGTTTTCAGCGGAGTCTGGCTCTTCCATTAGCTTGTGACTTTTAGCTGACGTCTTATTTGGTGTATTTTCTGTGCTGATGGATTTGCGCTTACCGCTTGCAGCCATTATGAGAAAGTTACAGAACGTCTTCTTTTTTTCCTCCACTTTTTGAAGTCCAGTGTTTGAAGTGTTCAGCGAATTTAGCGGTTTAAATGTTTTTTTGCATTTATATATTCTTGCTAGCTCCTTATTCAAATAATTTCGGGAGAGCTTGTTAAAAGTGACCGCTCACGCCGCCATCTTGTTCGGCCGCCCCCGTCTACGACACTCGTTTATTTATTTATTTGGACTACGACGTGGGCTCTGGACGTGTCGAGACAAACAATGCCAACAATGCCAAATACAGTATTAGATTTAAAAAAAATATGTATATATATATACAGTATATATACAAGGAACAGCTGTGAATGTTTGACGTGGGTTCAGTTCGGATCAGAAGGAGTAACTTCCCAAAGGAAATTTCTCATTTGTAGTCAATGTTCCTTGATTTTTCTACATTATAAAATACAGTACAGTAGTTTACTGCATTTCGTTTGCCCAGCAAGTAATTTGCCACTGAATCTCCATACCCCTTGCATTAAAATTGCTTATCAAGCTTGTTTATTACTTTTTTATTGTCTGTTCGAAACAAATAAGTTACCTTGTTTATAAGTCGTCATCATTATTTATAGAGCACAGTGAAAACAGATAAACTGTTGTCAATGTGCTTCCCAAACAACAAAAGAGATTAAAAAATTACAGAAACCATAACACGGTAAAGTCCCCCAAATCAAGGAGCCTTATAAACAAGATAACATTTATTTATTTACTTACAGCATTTGTTTCGAACAGACAATAAAAAGGTAAAAACAAACAAAGAAAAACTAAATAATAAGAAATAGTCGTGCCAATTGACATGTAATTTTACATAATTTTGAAAAGGAGCAGGTCGAAGATAAAGATCTTGTGATTTCCTGCCCATCATACAAATCACTATACAATCATTTTAGTCCCACACCAAATAAACCTTATACTGTACTGTACATCCACATTAAATGATGCTTAAACCTCACATTCTCATTGTTTAATGTACAATTATTTACACATAATTAATATCAACAATAGCATTTTTAGTCTAGACACATATCTTATACATAAGCTCATTTTTATACAGTTTTATCAAGCTGGCTTTTATTTGTACTTTGTCTGAGCTCATCATTTAATCCATTCCATTGATGGGCCCCATACACTGATATACAAAAACCCTTTTTGGTTGTTCTGATATACAGTATTGTTAAAAAAAAAAAAATTAAAACAAGAACGTTTACTTTGATTTTTCTAATGACCTTATCAATTGTTTAAAATCCCTTAAAGAGACCAAAGTCAACAACTTCAGATCCTTTTGCAAGGTGTTCAAGGTCACAGGAGCAGAGTAAGCGAAGGCTTTGTTGACTAGTTCAGTCTGCATTGAGGGAACACTGCAGGGAATAATGGCCCGAGAGCGCACCTGTAACTGCACTGACGATGTGACATGTGCAAGGAGATATATGAAGGAAGCTGATGGAGATGTTCAATATTTATCATCTAAAACTAATTACTCTGACCCAATAATTATAACCCAGCTCACTTATATCAAATATTCTCTGTTCCCTTTAAACACTTATATTTGATAGTACAAACATGTTGTTTGCTTTTCTCCTTGATACAGAAAAGACAGTCTTCTAGCCTTGACAATGTTTGGATTAGATGTTCTTGTTTGATCAGAACCATGACTTGTTTGTTTTATCTGTAAGACGTCAGAACTTGTCAACTCCACCTCCTTCTTGTTTAAATAGCTTGTCATGTCCAGTACAATTCGGAATTGTGCTGGACAATGTATTTGAGACCAAACTAAGTTTCAAAAGACATTAAAAAGCCTTCCCCTTTGCAAAGTTTGTTTGTCTGTTTTAACACTGTTCTCTTGTTTATCTTGTGTGGTTTTTATTAAGGTAACAGGGGTTTAAAATCCCCATCATTATGGTGCCGAAAACCCATTCTCCCCATACCTGCTCCTGATGACCTCTGAACGGAGCGCAGCTGCGAGGCACGGTAAATATGACAGAAAGTCCAGTGATTGGGTTTGTCTCTGGCCAGCTTCCTCTGTCCATTTGGTGCGATCAAGGTCGGGTTGGCGGAGATTTCCACACCGCACAGTTCAACAAGAACGTAAGTGTTAAATAGTGTTTGTTGATATGTCGTTTTTAAAACAATTTGAGTACAGTAACAGGAACTAGTTCACCCTGAGCCGATGACTTGAAATTTGCAGTGAGGTGTCTGTTTTTCGACAACTAAGCAAGTTTTTGCGCACATCGTTAGTTGACAGAGCCAATATCTTTTTCTATACAGGTGGTCCCCGACTTACGAGCAGGTTCCGTTCCTGCGAGGTGCTCGTAAGATGAAAATTCATATGTGGGAACACGAAGCACGTGTTCTCGTAGGTCCGGAACCTCATATGCGCTCGTGAGACCGGGAACACCTGTATTTAAGCGAGGGCGGTCAAAATAATAAGCCGAGACCAGACATGTGAGGCTGACCGCCAGACCTTACATTGGATGTTCATAGTGTGTCCGGCCAGGCGAGAAGAGAAATTATGACAAGAACGTTTATTTTTATATTTGACGCGTCATTCTGTATTTGTTTAGTCCTTTTTTACGTGTATGTTTGTGGAGCGCTGCATATCTGGCCTTTTTCGTTCTTCCATTTTCCTCTGTGTGTGTGTAGGCAGTGGCTCCTGGTCTGTTATCTGTGGGCCTTCTCCCCCCCCCCCCTACCCGTGCTGAACCTGCCTGCAGCCTGTTTTCTGTGTTTAACTGCTCTGAGAGTGAATGTGCGTACGGTACCTTGTTTTTGTGTTTGAGAAGTTGCTATTTTGGAAGTTCGATGTAAATGGATCTAAAAGGTTTTCCAGTTTGATATTAATTTGCTCACATATATTAATAAATACTGTACACAAAAGGTTATCTGTCTAAAGGCAAAAAAGAGATAGAACTTCAGTCAGTAAAAAAAAATATGGCAGAATGAGTCAAGGGAAGCAAAGCATCTGATAAGTTTTTATTTTCTTTTTAAAACAGTACTTGTGGCTCAGCCTTGGGATGCAACTGTGCCTTCACCTCCCCCAGATAATTTGGCAATGGCAAACTTGGATCATTGGGTTTGCTGCAGAAGTTAATTAATTGTAGATGTCCAACCATTCATTACTTTTGAAGGTTTACAAAAAATAATTTAGTGGATCATGAGTTATTTTGCTAAGTGACAAAACACAAACAGTTTCAGCTGTTTTATCCTTCATTATAAAATACTTAGTTTCCTTCCCCTCCTCCCCCACCACCCATCCTGCAACCCCCCCTCCACCCCACCTCTCCTCCCTCTCCTCCACCCCACCCTTCCCCCACCACCACTGTGCCAGCTTGGATTTGGGTTGACTGCAGAAGTCAGAAATACAGCACTTCAAGAATCAAGAATCAAGAATCAAGAAGGTTTATTAACATTGCATCAATTTTCACCAATGACAACGTAAAAATGTAATTGCAGCATCCAGGAGAGAGAATGAGTGCAAAAAGCTGCAGCAAAACAAAGCACATGACATGTTTTATCAACACACGATATGTTTTATCAACACACGATATGTTTATCAACACATGATATACTTATAGCGCGGCCAGGCCCAATCTGTCCCCAGATGAAGGTCAAAAGCAGGAAAAACAGGCAGAAACACTGGGATTCACAGCATTGATATTAAAAAAAGATGAATCACATTTTGTCTTCAAGACACCGCGTGATCCAGTAAAAACCATATCAAATAGCACATTTAGTTACAATAACAAAGGAGAACGGCAGGCAAGGAGATTGAGTCTATGATTAATTTCAGACAAACACAGAGTTCAGCAGATGTGCAGCTGGGTGTTATCTGAAGCTTCACAGAAATCTCTGGGGAGGGGGAGGGGGGGGGTCTTCAGCTCCTCACTCTAGGAGAATGGATTCCCACAGCCTGCTTTTCAAGGACTTGTGCAGAAGCCAGATAATGTTCTTGTTTGTTATCCAATAGACCGCAGTGTTCTTTTCCACTGCCGCCTCCCAGTCTGTGGTGCTGTTTCACGGCCGAAAGAAATCCAAATATGTGGTTCTGCTCTGCCCCGCTTCATGAACTTCCACCTGTCCCTTGATCGATCCGGGGTGGCTGCAAACAAGTCCCAAAACGGACAGCAGGTGCACGGTGGTCCACCACTGCACCAATCGTGCGATTGAGCTCATACAGCAGCTGGGATGAGGAGCTCACGGCCCGGTTCAGAGAATTTTGCTGATCAGGCAGTGCCGACAGCGCTCTGATAGCCGCCGAAGCCTCCCTCAGCTTCCGATAACAAACAACTCCGCTTACGCCAAAAAACAGAGCAGTTGCTACCAATAATCCAATAATCCACAAATCCTCCACGTCCTCCACACTCAAAACGGACAGACACATGGGCTGCCACTGACCCCACGAGTCCAGCACGTATCCAGCCGCGTGTGTGTCGGAGGGACAGACAGCTTCTCCTGGCACGGTCCGCTTCGTGGAAAAAATCTTATCCATTGAAGAAACAGCCCAATTGATTAATTCCATATTGGTTCGAGTGAGCGCTGAAGGGTCGCAGACGAGACGAAAAGCAAGCAGGGAGTAGGAAAAACTTAGGGAGGGAAGAGCAGAAAGATATGCGACCTGCCTTGCCGAGTGCCGGAAGAAGAATATCATGGGGCGCTGCCTAGGTGGGGACCCAGACCACACACCCATACCTCCAGACCCGGCGGCCACCCACCGTCTCCCGCCCCACACCCCGTTGAACCTGCCCCAGGCAGCCGATTCGCACCTCC
>JBBPBX010010447.1:26178-57900 GCA_038048925.1 Garcialebias charrua
AACATACATAAATAAAATAAATAATAAAATGGTTGTAGTGGACCTACCCAGGGTCAAATTAAGGTTTTTGAACTGTCCAGTGATGACCTTTACTGACCTCTCAGTAAAGCAAGACATTTACTACAAAATCATTCATTAGCTGTAATCTGATAAATATAGTCACCAAAAGAGACTATTTCTATCTTTGATTTTAGGCTGATGTGATCAAAAGAATAACTTTTGTCATTTTCATGATGTGTGCTTTTAAGCTGTGTTATTCTGTGAGAGTTAAACTGTGTTCACTGCTGTGTTAAAGGGAAATCTCGGGTCACAGAGACCCGACTGTTTTGTTTAGAAATAAGAAGACAGTTTAATCCGTTGTTTTCCATGAAAGGGCTCCAACTTGCTGTGCCTTTCCCTAAACAAATCTCTCTCTGCTCTGGCTGTAACCTTGGGCCTGATAGGCAAGTTGACTGCTCTCTTTGTTCCTACTTTTTAAGTTCTAACTGTGCGAGAACGCTCAGAGTTTGCTGGGAGCTTCGAAAGAGATGTGAACTTTCCCAAGAGCTGGATACGTTTGGTCAAGAGCTAACGACCTTCGTCTTCAGCTAAGGACTGATGACTTGCTGTTATGAGTCTACTTCAAACAAGCGTAAGATCAAGAACTTTGTCTATTCCTTCCTGGAATCAGTTTATCTTGAAGTCAGAGGCCTGAAGCTGACATATTCTCTGATGACCAACGCGGAAACCAGGAGACGTTGAAACGTAAACTAAAACCAGTTTTGGACGTGCTGGGACTAAAGGACTCTGTGCATCTGAAGGCTGGTGTCATCTCTTTATCAGACTCGTCGTCGAAAGGTAAAGAGCTGTTTACAAAACGTACCTGGATTTTAGCAGAAGTCGGAGGAGAAGTGTCACTCTGGTATCATGCTCATGATAATTTCTTCTTAAATCTTTCCTCCTACTCTTTCCCCTCTCAATCTAAGCTGGAAACTATATTAAGCTGAAGAGCCCACAGACTAAATATGTTAACATCCAATATTGAAGTCTGTTGTGTTAAATTTAAGTGTGCTGACGTATTAATTTGAAAGAAAGTGAAATCATGTCAATCAAGTGTAATGGTGTTAATTTAGTTGATTTATTTTAAATAAATGATAGTGTCTCTTTGACATATCAAACTAAGTTAACGTCTTTGTCACTTAATGGCTTTGTGTATTTATCCATCATAAAGATCACAGAAATATTGGGTAAACTGAAAAAGAACAGAATCCGTGAATTTACTATTCAATCTGAATAAGTAGATTAATTAAGGTAAAGAGGTCAGTATTAATATTGACCTCCTCTAATTCTTACAATGGCACGAGAACTAAAGTTGTTAGTTAAGAAGTAGATTTTTATTTAAATAATTTTACAAACCAAGAAACTTGATTATTGACTTGTTTGTCGGTGGATCTTTTCCTGAAAAACACAAAAACACAAGTGTTAACTAAAAACTTTTGGTTGAAGATAAAATAAATATTTACATACGTTTTTAAATCATGAATGTAGCCGAATGCTACACAAAAATTTTAGAATTTGATCAATCTTGTTTATAAAATAGTAGTCCAAATATTCTAGGTTTCAGGCTTAACAACGTTAAAATCAGACATTTTAACAGTAGGCCTGGCGCTCACACGAGCGGCCCGATTTAATAAAATTTTAGCGAGAAAGACTCCAAATTGTTTCGCTGAACCAAGCGGACAGATCCGTTTTTATCATGAAAATCTAACGGCGAAAGATCCGATTTTATATCATCCAAAAATTATGTTTTTTATCGGAAATGAAAGCTAAGCTAATGCTAACAGACAGCCGAAGCTCCGCTCGTCTGTCTAAATCCATAAAAAAGATAGTCATACTGTGAAACCAAACGTTTCAAATTTGTGTTTTCTCTGCAAAAAGAAACTGAGAATTCGCTTACCAATTTTTATCGAAATAGTTCTGTTGAAAAAGCTGAATGATGACGAAGCAAGAATTCAAGAGGCCTTGTTGTTATTGAGAACTTTGATACAGTGTTGCCAGATCTCGCGACAGAAGCAAGCGACCAGCCCAAAACAAGCCCAAAACGAGCCCAACTGGCAACCCACCCCATTGTGTAAAACTAAGACCGTTTTTAACCAGTATAAACATACATTTATTATGGCGTTGCATACAAACGGCAAAAATTATGCTAAACACTTTGAAGAACATAGCCACTCTAAAAAATAAAGATACATTTTGCATATTTATACAGATTAATCCCATTAAACCTCTGGGACTCATTTGAGATCTGAATTTTAAACGAAGAGTGATGACAACAATTGACAATAACAACAATAGACATTCATGAAAGCTGCGTACAACTTAGTAAAAATAAACTAAAAATTGAACAGCTAACCATGCTAAGTGTGCGCCCTTTTCTCCCATTTTTAATTAAATTTTTCCCCATATTTCCCCACTTATTGGAGCTAATTTTAGCATGGTCTTGTCACTCTAGACGAAGAATAAAGTGCAATGAATAACAAGCCCAAACAAGCGACTTTACGTTCAATGCAAGCCCAAGTAACCAAAATAAGCAAAATGGGAAGTAGAGAAAATAATACCGGTATACTGCATTGAATTACAATTATTGACGGTTTAAACTTTTATAATAAGCTTGTTAATTTGAATTAACAACCATAATCAGATCAAAATTAAGTTTAGACATTTTTGGATAACAAGTCTTAAACAAAATTAGCAGAAATTTATTTTTAGACTTGCCAGTAAATTCTGTCTTTTAAAAGTTTAACTAAATTGATAAAACTTTGACACTTATAAAGAATAAAAAAGTATTCTTGTCAAATAGAATTTTGACTAGATTGAAAGTTGAAACGCTCAGGTTAAATTAATCATTTTCAACGATTTTTGCATACATTAAATATGTTTTATAGATTTTAAAAAGCTGTTTCACAGTTAAGTAGATTTTAAGAGCTGTTTCCTTTTAAGAGTTATATAATGTAGATATCCGTTGATGTTAATGAGATGTTATTAATATCTTTGATTTAAATAGGTTATAGAACACACTCTTCCCAATAATAAAAATGCTATATTAGAAGTGACTTTTCAGCTTGTAGGTTAAATACGCACAAGAATCCAGCCAACTCACCAGGAGTAAAAGACACATTTCACTGTTAAAACCTAATTTTGGTGTTGTTACGCATAAATTATGACCATTAATGGCAAAAAGAGGTCTGGTAAATTTGAAAGGGAATTAGAATAACATATCGTTTGACCATGCAATGCATAGGCTTTGACAGCAGTAAGGGTTGTTTTTATTCAAACAGATTGGGGTTGTGTATACAGTAATAATAATATGGAATATTAAAACGGGAAGTACCGTAGCACTCACAGACACGCCTTGACTGAATACACATTTTTATTTTAATCAATACTTTTCTATTTAGGACATAATTTGGATCTCAGTTTATAATAAGTGAGAATTAGACTTGTAAACATTGAAACTTGAAACCACAGGGCAAAATCATCCAGCCCATGCTTTGACTTTTGATAAGTATCCATCCATCCATCCATCTTCTTCCGCTTATTCGGGGTCGAGTCGCGGGGGTAGCAGCCTAAGTAGGGAGGCCCAGACTTCCCTCTCCCCAGCCACTTGGAGCAGCTCCTCCGGGGGAATCCCAAGGCGTTCCCAGGCCAGCCGAGAAACATAGTCCCTCCAGCGCGTCCTGGGTCTTCCTCTGGGTCTCCTCCCGGTGGGACATGCCCGGAACACCTCACCAGGGAGGCGTCCAGGAGGCATCCTAACCAGATGCCCGAGCCACCTCAACTGGCTCCTCTCGATGTGGAGAAGCAGCGGCTCTACTCCGAGTCCCTCCCGGATGACTGAGCTTCTCACCCTATCTCTAAGGGAGAGTCCAGACACCCTGCGGAGAAAACTCATTTCAGCCGCTTGTATCCGAGATCTTGTTCTTTCGGTCATAACCCAAAGCTCATGACCATAGATGAGGGTGGGAATGTAGATCGATCGGTAAATTGAGAGCTTTGCCTTTTGACTCAGCTCTCTCTTCACCACGACAGACCGGTACAGCGCCCGCTTCACTGCGGACGCTGCACCTATCCGCCTATCGATCTCACGCTCCAGTTTTCCCTCATTCGTGAACAAGATCCCGAGATACTTAAACTCCTCCACTTGGGGCAGGACCTCCTCCCCGACCCGGAGAGGGCATGCTACCCTTTTCCGGCTCAAGACCATGGCCTCGGATTTGGAGGAACTGATCCTCATCCCGGCCGCATCACACTCGGCTGCAAACCGCTCCAGTGAAAGTTGTAAATCACGAACTGATGAAGCCAGTAGGACCACATCATCTGCAAAAAACAGAGAAGCGATTCTAAGGTCACCAAAACGGATCCTCTCAACACCTTGGCTGCGCCTAGAAATTCTGTCCATAAAAGTTATGAACAGAATCGGTGACAAAGGGCAACCTTGGCGGAGTCCAACTCTCACCGGAAACGAGCCTGACTTACTGCCGGCAATGCGGACCAAGCTCTGACACCGGTCGTACAGGGACCTAACAGCCCATATCAATGGGCCTGGTACCCCATACTCCCGGAGTACCCCCCACAGAACCCCCCGAGGGACGCGGTCGAATGCCTTCTCCAAGTCCACAAAGCACATGTAAACTGGTTGGGCAAACTCCCACGCACCCTCCAGGACCCTGTTGAGGGTGTAGAGCTGGTCCAGTGTTCCACGACCAGGACGAAAACCACACTGCTCCTCCTGAATCCGAGGTTCGACTATCCGACGGACCCTCCTCTCCAGAACCCCTGAATAGACCTTACCAGGGAGGCTTAAGAGTGTGATCCCCCTATAGTTGGAACACACCCTACGGTCCCCCTTTTTGATAAGTAAACCACTGAAAAGTGGTAAAATTTCTAGTTTCAGGTTAAATTGACAATTTTACTCATACATAAATTAATGATTTTAGATCTGTTATGCAGATCAGATTAAAAGGATGCCTCTGTTGAAAATTCACTTTTATGTAATGAACATTTTAAATTCCATTGTGCAAACCAGAATTACAGAGGTGACTATTCAAGGTAAATGCTTATAGAAATAACATGATTACTTTGAACCTGGTTTGTTAAGGATTTTTACATTTTTCTATTTTCTCTTTTTTTTTTTAGAAGCAACCTCACGGTGTTTGTGGAGCGGGAAACGTAAGTCTGATGTATCTCACGACACTTTGCAGAACACATAGTTAGTAGTACATGCATTTAGGCATTTAGGCCCATGTCAAAAACACATGCAACGTCTGATTTTTTGAATTACAGCTACTGTGGTTATTGGTTGGATCGGATCAGATTTAATATTAAGGGCATGTCCAGAACTGGCTCACTGACGTCACAGAGAAAACCATGACTGGACTCCCAGGCTGCCTTGCTCAAAATAAACATTCGAGGGGCTTAAAAAACTATGGCACTGAAAGAGGGCAGTGCACTAGACTTTTATCCAAGCAAATATATCCATGAATCTGTTAGTTTCTTTGTGTTTGATTCACCCAACACTCAAATGATTTTAGGGTTTCCCTGGTTGCAGAACCATAATCCCCACATCAATTGGGAGTTTGGTCGGATAGAAAAATGGAGTGACAAGTGTTTGAAGAATTGCCTTCGCTCAGGCATCTCCAACCCTTTAACCAGTAAACAAGAAGCCGAGAACATTGATCTATCCGACATTCCACCTGAGTATCATGATCTGTCTCCAGTGTTTAGTAAGGTGAGGGCTCTCTCTCTTCCTCCCCATCGTCCCTATGACTGTGCCATCGACCTTCTTCCTGGAGCTCCTCTGCCATCTAGCCGTTTGTATCACCTCTCGGGTCCTGAACGTGGATCCATGAAAGCCTACATCGAGGAGTCTTTGGATTCAGGTATCATCCGTCCATCTACTTCTCCACTAGGGGCAGGGTTTTTTTTGTTGCTAAGAAAGACAAGACTCTACGCCCTTGTATTGACTATCGGGGTTTGAACAGTATTACCGTAAAGAACAAATATCCCTTACCACTACTTGACTCAGTCCATGAGCAATTGCAACCAGCCACAATCTTCTCCAAATTGGACCTACGTAATGCTTATCACCTTGTCCGTATCAGAGAGGGTGATGAATGGAAGACAGCTTTTAAGACGCCCCTGGGACACTTTGAGTATCTTGTCATGCCTTTTGGCCTCACTAATGCCCCTGCAGTATTTCAAGCACTGGTTAATGATGTTTTGAGAGACTTTATTGGTGATTTTGTGTTTGTTTACTTGGACGATATTCTCATTTATTCCAGGAATGAGAATGAACATGTCACGCATGTCCGGACGGTGCTCCAAAGACTGTATGAGAACCAACTTTTCGTAAAAGGTGAAAAATGTTCATTTCACACTTCTTCTGTTGCATTTTTGGGTTTTATTTTTGGAGAAGGACACTACAGGGCAGACCCGGAAAAGACTAAGGCAGTGGTGGAGTGGCCGGTCCCTGAGACCAGGAAACAACTGCAACGGTTCTTGGGTTTTGCAAACTTCTACAGACGTTTTATCAAGGACTACAGTCGCATCGCAGCGCCTCTATCACAACTAACATCCATCAACAGAAATTTCAGATGGACCCCGGAAGCCAACTCTGCTTTCGGTAAGCTAAAACAGCTTTTTTCTTCCACTCCCATCCTCTGTCATCCAGACAGCACTCGTCAGTTCATCCTTGAGGTAGACGCTTCAGACACTGGGGTAGGAGCAGTTTTATCACAGAGATCACCTTTGGACAGCAGAGTGCACCCATGTGCATTTTTCTCTCGCCGTCTGTCCCCAGCTGAACGGAATTATGACGTGGGCAACAGAGAACTACTTGCTGTTAAACTAGCACTAGAGGAATGGCGTCACTGGCTTGAGGGCACTGAGCTGCCTTTTCTTATTTGGACTGACCATAAGAACCTCACTTACCTCAGAGACGCTAAACGTCTAAATCCCCGGCAGGCACGCTGGTCACTGTTTTTCAACAGATTCAATTACACATTGACTTTCCGTCCGGGTTCTAAAAATATTAAACCCGATGCTTTGTCTCGTCAGTTCTCTCCTCCAGATGCTCCAGAAGTTGAAGAGAACATCTTACCCCCGGCTTGCATCATTGGAGCACTCACCTGGCCCATTGCCCAGGAGGTTCGTGATGCCCATCGTTTGGAACCAGACCCTGGCACAGGACCTCCTGGCACGCTCTTCGTTCCCACCGCCATGAGGTCCAAAGTACTTGAATGGGTGCATACGAACAAGCTCTCTTGTCACCCAGGTATTACACGTATGTTATCATTAACCAAGACTCATTTCTGGTGGCCCACTTTATCCCAAGATGTTAAAGACTTTGTTGCAGCTTGTCCCACATGTGCCAGAAACAAGACCGGTACCCAACCCCCTGCAGGTCTTCTTCGGCCATTGCCCACACCCAGCCGCCCATGGTCCCACATCGCTCTTGATTTCGTCACCGGCCTGCCTCCTTCTGAGGGTAACACCACCATTCTCACAATCATTGACAGGTTTTCTAAAGCAGCCCATTTTGTACCTCTTCCCAAGTTGCCTTCTGCAATGGAGACTGCTCATCTCCTTGTACAGCACGTTTTTCGTATACACGGTGTCCCTTCCGACGTGGTGTCGGATAGGGGTCCCCAGTTCGTCTCTCAGGTGTGGCGCAGTTTTTGTAGTGCCTTGGGGGCGTCGACCAGTCTCACCTCCGGCTACCACCCGCAGTCCAACGGTCAGGCTGAACGGTGCAACCAGGAGCTTGAAGCCACCCTTCGATGTCTCGTTGAGGGCAATCCCTCTGCCTGGAGTCGACATCTGGTCTGGGTGGAGTACGCTCACAACGCCCATACGTCTGCAGCCACAGGTATGACTCCTTTTGAAGCGTCGCTGGGATATTTGCCTCCTTTGTTCCCCAGCCAGGAGTCGGACATAGCTGTGCCGTCAGTGCAGCACCATTTCAGACGATGTCGGCGTATCTGGCGCCAGGCTAAGGCGGCACTCCTCCGCACGGCCACCCAGAATAAGAGGTTTGCGGACCGCCACCGATCTTCTGCGCCCTCCTATCAGGTGGGTCAGAGGGTTTGGCTCTCCACTAGGAACATCGCCCTGAAGGACACCCCAAGAAAGTTGGCACCTCGTTTCATCGGGCCTTTCCCTGTCGTCCGGGTCATCAACCCCGCTGCGGTACGTCTTCGGCTGCCAGCTTCCATGAGGGTTCATCCGACGTTTCACGTGTCCCAGGTCAAGCCCGTTTCCGTGAGTCCTTTGTGTCCGCCTGCCGACCTTCCGCCGCCTCCTCGTCTCATCGACAACCATCCAGCCTTCACCGTTCGTGCCATTCTGGATGTGCGCCGTCGTGGGAGAGGTTTCCAGTATCTTGTGGACTGGGAGGGTTACGGTCCTGAGGAGCGGTCATGGATCCCTCGCTCTTTTATCCTGGACCCCAGTCTGATCACCGCCTTCTTCAGGGCTCACCCGGAGAAGCGCGTCGGGGCTCCTGGAGGCGCCCCTTGAGGGGGGGTACTGTAAGAGTGGCACTTGCTGCAGCCCAAGATGGCCGCCAATCATCCACAGCTGACGGTCATCCACCTGACGAGTTCCACCTCTACTTAAGGCTGCAGTCGAGTTCTGCTCTTCGCTGAAGCATTTTATGCCACACATGGTATTTATGCTTCTAGCCAGTTTGTGAATACATTTGAGAGAAACTTACCCTGTGCTTGTTGTGTTCTCAGCCCTCGGATTCTCCTGGTTCCAGCTCTCTGCTCGTTCGTGCTTTGCCCTCCAGCCACTTGCCTGCCTCGCTCGCCCTCTGGGACTCCATCTCAAGGACTTTAAGACACGTGGAATCATCCTCCTCTTTTCATCCGTAAGGAAACAATAAACAAACAAAAGCAATTACCCTGGAAGAACTTTCTGATCAAACCCATCTGACTGTCCTCTTTTCATCTTCCAGGAAATCCAGAGGACCCTTGTACATTTGTAAATAGATATTCCCACTGTAAATAAATAAACACTGTTACTTTTGCACCTTTTTGTCTTGTGTCGTTCTGGGTCTCGTTACCCTTTTGAAATCATAACACAGTACCACAGTTCAACCCATAGGATTAGTGTAAACACGTTTTTAGACCAAATATTGCAGATTTTAACAAATACGCACAAAAACATGAAAATTAACACAGACATAGTGCTATAAATTTTTTTTACACACATTCTAAGGAGCTTATCAGATTAAAAAAAGGTTAATTTTGGGGTAAGTTCCTCTTTAAATTTACTAGGAATTTCTCACAAGGCTATTTTCAACCAGTACATGTACAGGGAACCCTCGACTTACGAACGAGTTCCGGACCTACGGACCGTTCATAGACGCAAGTCGGAGCTCAGAACACGTGTCGTTCGTAAGTCCGGATTTCGTCCGTAACTCGAAACTCAGAGCATATGGCCGAGCACATGGCCGTTCGTAAGTCCGGATTTCGTCTGTAACTCGAAACTCAGAGCACATGGCCGAGCACATGGCCGTTCGTAAGTCCGGATTTTGTCTGTAAGTCGAAACTCAGAGCACATGGCGGTCGTTCAGAGCGCGTTCGTAAGTCCGAGTTGCCGTAGGTCGAGGGCACCGTAAGTCGAGGGTTCCCTGTATATAAATATCAAACTTATGAACTTCAATATGTTATGAGTTTTCTTTTCGTAGGGGTACACTTTTACAAGAGAGATTTATGTTTGAAAACCTCATGGAAACACATTTCCACATGTCCAATGTGTGATGCTGCAGCCATGTTACTGAGCTCACACTGATGGGCTAACCTCGTTCCACCACCAGCAGCAGGGTCCTCAGACAGAATGGCTGGTGGAATGTCCTGGTCCATCTGCAGCCCTCTTTCCATTTGTTTCTTCATGGACATGGAGCTGTGACATTATGTTCTGTGCCTCTTCCTCAGCAAAAAGCTCCTCCAGTACAGACTTTCTGGACAGACTGCAGGGAGGAGGTTCCTAAACAAACCACAGGTTTATCAGTATTATCAGTAAAAAGTGATTATTAAATCATTTTTAAGATTGAGAATGTATACAATTATTAGCTCAGTTGTTATTGCCTAACTAACCTAAATGTTGGTCAATCCACATCTGAAAAGGGATGCAACCTTTTCACAACATGTGCTGTAACTGTTCTGTGACACTCTTCATTCAGTTACACCGACGTATTTACCTTGGACACTGGTGAACACCGTGGAGCCTGGCTAACATTATTAGCCATTTCAGGTTGTTTGTCTAAATGGTAAATGGAGCTTATTTATATAGCGCTTTCCAGCCCCCTATGAGGGGCCCCAAAGCGCTTTACAATACCAACCTTACACACATTCATACACCGGTAGCGGCAGACTGCCATGCAAGCTAGGCGCCATCCAGTCCTTTCCAGCCCCCTATGAGGGGCCCCAAAGCGCTTTACAATACCAACCATACACACATTCATACACACATTCATACACCGGTAGCGTCAGACTGCCATGCAAGGCGCCATCCAGTCCTACCGGGAGCAACTCGGGGTTAATTGTCTTGTCCAGGGACACAACAAAAAATGGTGTGGGGAACCAGGATTCGAACCTCCAACCTTCCGATCGGGGGACGACTGCCATTACCACTACACCACGGCCGCCCCATTGTCTAAGAAAACAATACGAGCTAACATTAGCATCGTGTTTGTATTTGAGCTGACTTATCGCTTTAAGTGGAGTATTACTTGTTAGCTGCCTTAATGTTGGTATGAGATGTAGTTTATAGTTTTATTTACCTGATGGAGCCGGACAAGGAGGCAGTGAAGTCCAGTGGAGCGTTTTGAAGACGGACCACTCTGTTACTTCTGGTTGGACACGAAGCGAAAATAATCCGGCGAAGCGCGTCAAAGACGGGACACTTTTTTTACTTCTCCACCCTCCTTTGCATGATAGAAAATTATTGCAAGTGCTGCACTGACCTGACTGGTCATTTTATCTAAGTTAAGCCACGCTTTCGACTGCGGATGCACACATCCGGTGGATTCGTCTTCGTTGGTTTTCGGCTGCAAATTCTTCTTCGGCGTTGGCGGCTACTTCCGGTCGGTGGACTAGCATCGAAAATAGGAATCGAAAATACATATTTTGAACGATTCCGGGAAAACCGGACAGTTCGTCCCGGTTCCGAACGATTCTCGATTCCCAACCCTAGTGATGATACAGTTATATTAGTCCATGGATCCAATCATCTGTTGACTTCCGGGAGCAGACGCTGACGCACCTGGCTGCCGCTGCTCCTCGTACTTTTTGCTCCTTGTACTTTTTTCTTGTTACTTTCTGCTGATTTTTCACCGACCTTGTTGGACATTTCTACCTTTCTGTGATTAAGAGATAGAGCACCTATCTTGTCTGACTGCGCTGTGGCTCTGCAGACGTTGCACGTGGCCAGTCAAAGCAGATGACCGCTTGTCCTGAGCCTGGTTCTGCTAGAGGTTTCTTCCTTCTAAAAGGGAGTTTTTCCTTTCCGCTCAGGATGGGAGACTATAGCGAGGCCAAAATTTGACTTGTTTGCTAGATTCCTTAGATAGAAAACTTACTAGTCTAACTGGGATTTTGGGCTGTCAACCTCCCGTAAACTCCAGCATGCATTTTGTTTGGAGTACCACGTAGCTGCATTTATTGTCCGCTTAGGCTACCTGCTGCCTCCTGTGTCATCTGGACTGTTCTGGATTTTCTACTGTGCTCCTCTTCCAGGTAACGCTTGTTCAAGTTACCTCTCACTACTTCTTGTATTTTTTTTTCGGAGCCGTGGGTCTGCTGTTAGCGGCTAGCTCTGTGCTAGCTTCCACCGGCTCGTCGATGTTGACATACTCCGCTTCGCAGTTGTTTGGGTATAACAACTGCTCCATTCCTCTTTCTATTTCCACCATCAAACAACTGGGACTTCTGCGTAGACCTCATTACATCCATAGAAGCTCTCGGAAGAAATCCGTTTATTCTCAAATGGCTGGGTCGGACTCCATACTTTCTCTGTGGGCCATGCGCCGTGTCGCACCTCGATTACGTCATCAGAACGCTGCATCTGTAGTCTCTTGTATTCTACAGCGCACGAAGTGGCAGGGGAAACGTGGAGTGGACTTTAGTCTGCTTAAACCGGTTCAAAAAGCTCATACTCCAACTGGTATTAAAATAGAACTTTTCAATGTACAATCACTATCCAACAAATAATGTCTTATTCATGATCACATTCTGGAGAGGAACTTGGACCTCATGTGTCTTACAGAAACTTGGCATCAACCAGATGTGTAAAGTTCTCTAAATGAAGCTTGTCCCTCTGGATACAGTTATCTACAGAGAGCCCGCAGCACCGGCCATGGTGGTGGTCTGGCTGTAATCTACCGTAGTAATTTAAAATGGTCACATCTGGCTTCTCAGGATTTTTCCTCTTTTGAATGTTTGGCCTTCAGCTTCAAAGCCCCACTTCTGATGAACGTTACATTGATTTATAGGCCTCCGAAACCACATGTTTCATTTAACTCAGAGATGCACAACCTCACTTTTTTCTGCACATCCCCTGTGAAAACTATTTTTCTTGGCGATTTAAATATCCACATGGACAATTCCTCTTCCCCTCTGGCAACAGATTTTAAGTCTCTTTTGGACTCTCTCAATCTCACTTAACATGTTGACGCCCCTACGCACAACAGGGGGCATACTCTGGATTTGGTGATTACAGACACTGTACTCATCGATAACGTATCTCTATATGACCTGGGTGTCTCAGACCACAGTGTCATCTCCCTGGAAGTGCTTTCATCTTCGCCTGCTTCAAACCCAAAAAGACCTATCCAGTTCCATGACTTTAAAAACATTTCCCCTGATGTTCTGTCCGCTGATCTTCACACCCTGACCGTTGTCAATCATTCATCTGCAGATGACTCCATGGATTACTACAACCAATCTCTCCAGGAGCTTCTGGACCTACATGCTCCCTTGAAGACAAGACTGGTGTCTTTTTCCCGTTCAGCTCCCTGGTACACTGGTGAGCTGCGCAAGATGAAGGCAACCGGCCGTGCTATTGAGAGATGTGTAAAATCGTCTGGTCTCTCTGTACATAAGCAGGCATACAAAGAACATCAGAAAGCGTATGCCTATTCTCTTAAAGAAGCACGCTCCAAATATTAATCCAACATCATCAACACCTGCCCTGGAAACTCTATACAGCTCTTCTCCACAATAACTCGTCTGCTTAATCCCATTAAACAAACTCCTGAAGACTCTGCTCAAAAATGCAACCTGTTCCTTTCATCATTTAAAAACAAAGTTGACACTATCAGATCTCAGCTCCACAACCTCCCTGATCTTCATTCGCCATCTACCCGTCTGTATTCTGGGTCCCTGAGCAGCTTTGATGAGGTTGATCAGAGTGAGGAGACCATCATCAAGAAAATGAAGCCTTCATCCTGCGCCCTGGATTCCTTCCTCTCGTCTCTCATAAAATCCAATCACTCTGCAATAAGTCCATTAATCACACAAATAAGTCTCTACAATCTGGTCATGTTCCACTGCCTCTAAAAACCGCCATCATTAGGCCTCTTCTGAAAAAAATCTAATTTGGATCCCGACCTTTTTTCTAATTACCGCCCAATTTCCCACCTCCCATTTCTGTCTAAAGTGTTGGAGAAAGCAGTTGCCGCTCAGCTGCAGGACCACCTACAGCAACACTCCCTGTATGAGAAGTTCAGTCTGGATTCAGAGCAGCTCACAGTACTGAGACTGCATTGCTGAGAGTTACCAATGATGTCCTCATAGCTGCTGACACTGGTTCTCCCTCCATCCTTGTCCTCCTTGACCTCACTGCAGCCTTCGACACTGTAGACCATAGTATCCTCCTCAACCGTCTTCATGTGTCGGTCGGTCTCTGTGACATTGTCCTGGACTGGTTCAAATCTTTCCTCTCCGATAGGCTGGAGTGTGTTAGTCCTGGCAATACCACTTCCAAGACAGTCTGTGTCTCCTGTGGTGTCTCTCAGGGGTCAGTTCTGGGGTCCCTGCTGTTTTCCCTTTACATGCTGCCTTTAGGTCAAATTATTAATCAGTTCAACATTTCTTTTCACTGTTATGCCGACGATACACAGCTTTACATCAGGACTGGAGCATCCTCATCATCCCCATCTCCATCTTCACTCACTGCCCTCTCTACCTGCCTGGAGGAAATAAGGGCATGGATGAATCAGAACTTTCTTCAATTAAACTGCTCCAAGACTGAGGCCATACTGATTGGCACCCCTCACCAGGTACAAACATCTACTATAACAACAATTTCCTTTTCTGGACAAGACATCCCCCTCTCCACCTCTGTTACAAATCTTGGAATAAAAATGGACTCTCATCTTACATTTGAAAATCACATTAAGCTTCTGTTTAAAACCTGCTTCTTCCATCTTCGAAACATCTCCAGACTTCGCCCATCTCTAACTTTTTCTGATGCTGAGAAGCTCGTCCATGCTTTTGTCTCCTCCAGGCTCGACTACTGCAACTCCCTGTTCATTGGAATCCCTGGCAAAAACCTTCAGAAGCTTCAATATATTCAAAACAGTGCAGCAAGGATTTTGTTGTGAGCTCGTAAATTTGAACATATTACGCCCACTCTCCATGACCTACATTGGCTTCCTGTCACCTACAGAATTCAGTACAAAACTGCTCTTATTACACACATATGCTTACACGGAACTTCACCTGACTATCTAAAGGACATTCTGCACCATATTCATCCACCCGGTCTCTACGATCACAGAACAGTAATCTCCTTCACATTCCGCGGACCAAATTAAGGACCATGGGAGACCGGGCATTCTGTGCGGTTGCCCCCCGCATGTGGAACTCCCTCCCTGACTGCCTGAGAGCTCCACAGTCACTGGTTGACTTTAAAAACGGCTTAAAGACCTTTCTTTTTAAACAAGCTTACTCTGCCTCCTCATGGTTTTACCTTTGATCTTAGTTGATATTATTATTTATTTTTACTTGTATTATCACTTGTTTTATTTTGATTTTGTTACACTTTGTAACACTTTGAGATTTTTGTTAATGAAAAGTGCGTTATAAATAAAATTCATTATTATTTATTATTTAGACTACAAGCATGTCTTAAAGACATAAAAACCTGGATGACACGATTTTCTGCTTTTAAACTCAGACGAGACAGGGTTAGAGCGGAGGGCCCAGGTTTGATGGTCAGGCAGGTCCCATGAAACTGTGCCTTATTCTCTTTATCCCGTTGTGCGGTTCTATCCACTTCTTGGGCCAGACACTCGAAAAGTGATCATTTTCCTGCTGGGTTCAGTATGGTCTCCGGATTCTGTCGCGATCTGCCAACAGATGTATTGAACCCATGTGCAGGAAGATGACAGCTTACTTGGGATAAAAAGTTTAACAAAGATTTTTTTTCCCAAAAAACAATCAAAACGCTAACAGGGCAGCTTACTCACTATGACAGGCAGACAGGACGGGAGGCAGAACACGACACAATCCAGAGACAAGCGACAAGACACAAGAGAGCTGAATATATACACATTATGATTAGGACAAACAACAGGCACCTGCGATAATTAACAGTCAACATAGGTGAGACTAGGACTGAACACGAGGAAGAACATGTGGGGTGAATGAGAACATCAAGAAACAGAGAAAGACGGGACAAAACCCAGAACCCCTACACAGCTTGAGTCATTAACATACATAATTTTTGTAACGATAAAAATGTAAACATGTTCTAGTTAAACCTCAAATTATAATAATTATGAACTACACTTTTTATTTTTATTTTTCACAGGCCTATAAACCAGAAATGGAAGAGAAAAACATAGAAAGACAGAATTAACATTTTGTTTGTGCTTAATTTTTTTAAATTAACCAAACCAAACTTTTCTCACAGTTTCAAAATCAAGTTGTACGTCACTATGTGAGTTATTAGCAAGTAAAGTAAAAACGTTAACGTAAATTGACCTCCTTTCACTTACTAAAAAGAAAAAATCAACCTTTGTTCATAAATACACAACTTCACTGTATTTTTGTAGACAAAGTAAAATTGTGAAATGGATAACTCAATCTTAGCCTGGTTAAAACCAGACCCTTGTCCTTCACTTCGCTTTGTACTAGGGTCTGGGACTTCTCTCATAGACAAGGATTTCTCCGGTAGATTTTTGACCGGACCAATCAGAGAACAGAAGGCGGAGTTTTGTTAGTTTAGCCTGGCGAGGTCCAGGCTATTCAGATAAATAGCTCAGAAACCACTCGGTGGATATTTTTTCTGCTACCAGTGTGTAATTATATGGCTCTAATTTACTGACTGTTGGCCTAGATTAAACATTTGAGATAAAATTCGATTTTTTATCATTTATTTTCGTAGCGCACCCGAGGCTGTTTGGAAAATGTCAAACCGAAACTATTTAAATCCAGCAGATTTGACCATTTCGTGAATTGATTTAGGAACTGTTAAGCTCAGGAACACTTCTGATATAACGTCAGCTAAGAAATATATTTTTTCTCAGCAGAGAAATAATAGTTTTTTTACCTTGTTTTCATGAAAATTCCTTCGTGGCGGCAGCCATTTTAACTGACGACGTCAGTCAACGTCGTTCAAAACTCCGGCTTCTGTTCTCTGATTGGTCCGGTAATCCGCCTTGAAATATATGTATATCAGTATTACACCTGAATCACACAAATTATGTGTTATGATTTATGTTCACTTAATTCCACCATATAATGTGAAATATATTCACAGGCGGTGAGGGATGCTGTCAAGCTGAAGAAGGAGTCCTATTGGGCCTTTTTGGCCTGTGGGACCCCGGAAGCAGCAGATAGGTACCGGCAGTCCAAGCGGCATGCGGCTCGGGTGGTTGCTGAGGCAAAAACTCGGGCGTGGGAGGAGTTCGGAGAGGCCATGGAGAATGACTTCCGTACGGCTTCGAGGCGATTCTGGTCCACCATCCGGCGTCTCAGGGGGGGAAAGCGGTACGCGACCAACACCATTTATGGTGGGGATGGCGTGCTGTTGACCTCAACTCGGGATGTTGTGAGTCGGTGGGCGGAATACTTCGAAGACCTCCTCAATCCTACTGGCACGTCTTCCACTGAGGAAGCGGAGCCTGGGGACTTTGGGTCGGGCTCTCCAATCTCTGGTGCTGAGGTCGCCGAGGTGGTTAAAAAGCTCCGCGGTGGCAAGGCTCCGGGGGTGGATGAGATTCGTCCTGAGTTCCTTAGGGCTCTGGATGTTGTGGGGTTGTGTTGGCTTACGCGACTCTGCAATATCGCGTGGACATCGGGGGCAGTTCCCTTGGATTGGCAGACTGGGGTGGTGGTTCCCCTATTCAAAAAGGGGGACCGTAGGGTGTGTTCCAACTATAGAGGGATCACACTCTTAAGCCTCCCTGGTAAGGTCTATTCAGGGGTTCTGGAGAGGAGGGTCCGTCGGATAGTCGAACCTCGGATTCAGGAGGAGCAGTGTGGTTTTCGTCCTGGTCGTGGAACACTAGACCAGCTCTACACCCTCAACAGGGTCCTGGAGGGTGCGTGGGAGTTTGCCCAACCAGTTTACATGTGCTTTGTAGACTTGGAAAAGGCATTCGACCGCGTCCCTCGGGGGGTTCTGTGGCGGGTACTCCGGGAGTATGGGGTACCAGGCCCATTGATATGGGCTGTTAGGTCCCTGTACGACCGGTGTCAGAGCTTGGTCCGCATTGCCGGCAGTAAGTCAGGCTCGTTTCCGGTGAGAGTTGGACTCCGCCAAGGTTGCCCTTTGTCACCGATTCTGTTTATAACTTTTATGGACAGAATTTCTAGGCGCAGCCAAGGTGTTGAGAGGATCCGTTTTGGTGGCCTTAGAATCGCTTCTCTGTTTTTTGCAGATGATGTGGTCCTATTGGCTTCATCAGCTCGTGATCTACAGCTTTCGCTGGAGCGGTTTGCAGCTGAATGTGATGCGGCCGGGATGAGGATCAGTTCCTCCAAATCCGAGGCCATGGTCTTGAGCCGGAAAAGGGTAGCGTGCCCTCTCCGGGTCGGGGAGGAGGTCCTTACCCAAGTGGAGGAGTTTAAGTATCTCGGGATCTTGTTCACGAATGAGGGAAAACTGGAGCGTGAGATCGATAGGCGGATAGGTGCAGCGTCCGCAGTGAAGCGGGCGCTGTACCGGTCTGTCGTGGTGAAGAGAGAGCTGAGTCAAAAGGCAAAGCTCTCAATTTACCGATCGATCTACGTTCCCACCCTCATCTATGGTCATGAGCTTTGGGTTATGACCGAAAGAACAAGATCTCGGATACAAGCGGCTGAAATGAGTTTTCTCCGCAGGGTGGCTGGACTCTCCCTTAGAGATAGGGTGAGAAGCTCAGTCATCCGGGAGGGACTCGGAGTAGAGCCGCTGCTTCTCCACATCGAGAGGAGCCAGTTGAGGTGGCTCGGGCATCTGGTTAGGATGCCTCCTGGACGCCTCCCTGGTGAGGTGTTCCGGGCATGTCCCACCGGGAGGAGACCCAGAGGAAGACCCAGGATACGCTGGAGGGACTATGTTTCTCGGCTGGCCTGGGAACGCCTTGGGATTCCCCCAGAGGAGCTGCTCCAAGTGGCTGGGGAGAGGGAAGTCTGGGCCTCCCTACTTAGGCTGCTACCCCCGCGACCCGACCCCGGATAAGCGGAAGAAAATGGATGGATGGATGGATGGATATTCAAGATGGAACCTTTATTTTCGTGTTTTATTTTCAATAGGGAAGAGTTTTTCAGTTACACGCCTGCACAATACAACAGACATAACACTTGATGATTGACATATGAAGCTGGTAGTTTATTGGCTGAGAGGCGGATCACGTACAGAGTAGGGAAGTCCTAGGGCGTGTCCAAGGTGGTTCGGTCCCAGGATTGGTCCCACGAGGCGATGACGTCATCTGGAGGTATAAAACCGTGGTCCGCCTTCGAAGGTTCGTGTGTGTGGACTGTGCTCGGAGTCAGGTCTGTTGTTGCTGTAAGGTTTATTCTTATTATGTACAATAAACCTGCATATAACTTGCACATTCGTTTCAGAGCATCCTTTAACTTTTGAACCGCAACAATTTGGTGACCCCGACGTGGAAAGTTTGCAGTTTCGCCTGAAAACGGGAGCCGTTTGGGGGCTTCCCCCACGAGTGGCGGAGCACGCGTGCAGCCAACTGGCGCTTTCATTCAGGTGAGCAGATCTTCCGTTTATCACTAAATGTCTGCTATTGAAAACACTAAATTTACCTTGGCTGTATGCTGTTCTGTCTACGGGTAGGCTAAATTACACCGTAGAGTAGCTACGGTCGTTTGTGTTAGCACTTAACAGTAAAATAACGTGAACTACTGTTGGTATTTCATTTGAATGTGCATTTTTTTTGCGGTTTTCGTACATGTAAGTAAAGTGAAAGCACATAGAGTCCACACACACACAGGGATAGTATATGAGTGCCTAAGTTTGCTTTTTCCCCCCTCTATGAACTCCGGCCTGTTTGGCTAGGAGACACTTTCTTTTTCTTTTGGGCCCGGGAGGCTGTGGGGCCGAGGCCTGATCGTGTACTCCGGGACTCTGTTCGCCATAGAGTTCATACAGGCTTTCATCCGGCACACGGCTTTGCCGTAAAGAGTGGTTCGGCCGCTCCGGGTTCACATGTTACCGTAGATGTGATTAAGTTCACAACCAGGACCTCTGTGATTGCTGTTAGAGTTACATTTTCCCTCCCCTTCCCAGTTGAAGTTAATTACCGTATTTTCCGGTGTATAGGTCGCAAACTTTTTATTTTTATTTTCATTTATTATTTTTTTAAACTTTCTTTTGTTTATTTATTTCTTTTTTCTTTCTTTTTTTTCCCTTTCTCTTAGACACTTGTGACCTGTACTCCAGAAAGTGCTGTACGCAAACAAAGGCAACAGGGAAAGATTTTTTATTTTATATATTGTTTCAGTGGGTGTATTTGCCGGCAGTAGGTCAATTGTGAAGTCTAAAGAGACTACCACTGCTGTGCTCTGGGGTGGTATTTTTATTGGGTGTTTTAAAAGGGTGATTTACAACAGGCAATTTCTTGGTTGGCTATTGCAACTGTCCAAGGTACTGGCTGGAGGTTTGCTCTCTTCACCCGTTGTAAAACACGTGTATAACATTAAGATGTCTGACGTACCTATACAAACTTGGAAAAATTGTGCTCCTGGGACACTCGGATCTGTATTACATGATTTGTGGGTTTCGTGAAGTAGGAAAGTAGCTGTCAAGAATGTTCTTGATGAGAAAAAACGTTTAGTTTCCTGGGTGAATAACATGAGTCGGTCAGGGATGTTTCCTGGTGTGGATGACCCATCTCCGTCCGTTGCTGGACTGAATAAACTTCTTGTACAGTCAGATAGAGCTTTGAAATTGGCGTTAGATGAGAAGGAAAGATGTTCTGTTCTAGTGCGTAGAAAGAAACATAAGGACTGGCTAAAGGCAGACGAGTTCAACAGAGACTGCTTATTGTTTTTGGATGAGATGAGCAAAATCCTAGGTAGACAGAAACCTGCTCTGAGAAGCATGCACAAGGTAGTTTCACAGATAAAAGTTGTTGGCTCACAATCAGATTTATGGCCGTCTACAGATAAGTCTTCGGTGCTTAACACCACAGGGCCCCCTCCTAAAGCGGTTGCTGCTCTCGTACCAGGAATGGAGACATACTTTGAAGCTCAACGACCTTGTCCTCTCCCTCCTTTTTCTCCTCCTCCTCCTCCTCCTCCGTATGCATCTGTGGGCTTTTCTCCACAAAATCAGATGCCTTTGTCGGAGCTCAAACCCATAAATCTGGCTGAGCTGTCTCCTGGTTCTGGTTCTGGACCCGCTACAGGGACCGGCTCAGGGTTTCGGCTGATAACTGGGAGTTTTACAACTTAATCAGCTCAGGATAGGACTGTAAGAGTTATTGTTTGTTAGTGTAGTTAGTTCAGTGCTGCTGTTGAGGAGACTCCAGAGTAAAGGACTTACAGTAGTTAGTTAGTCAGTTATAAAACATTAGAGGACTCTGGACTTATTCTGATTGTGGTTATCTGTTTAATTCCTCTTGGACAACTTGCTGGACGAGGGACTATCCCACAACTGTTCTGGGCGCTATGGATTAGATAGACTCTCAGGAGATGTTTTGCACTTTAATTATTAGCATATAATTTTCATAGGTGGGTCATTTACGTAGCTTTGTTGGTTAATTTCCTCCTATGGCAGATTGTTGGACAATATAATCATTGTCCTCACAATGCAGTACTGTATTTTTTACTGATATGTGCTTTTCACTCTCAGTGTTAAAGGTACATTTCAGATTTTTATAGGTGAGGTTCATATGAACGTGTTGGCAAATACTATCTTACCTGCTGCAGGTACACTGTAAATGCAAACATGGTATTTAATTAAAAATAGTAAATTGACTTAAATTAGTTTTCATCAAATAGTGATTAAGACTCACTTTTAGTAAGTTACTTGTAATTTTTGGTCAAAAAATCTCAGTAGCTCAGTTAACTTGAGCTCGTTTCATTTAGAAAAAGTAAGTTTTTGATAAGTGTGCTTTCTTTCTGTGTTGGAAGTTGCACCACTGTTCTTTTTATTTTTTATTTTTTTAATCACTTTCTACGTTTACTCCACTACATTTGAGAGGAAAATATTTTTTTTATTTTAAATCACTGCATATGTAATGAGTACATGAGATGATTATCACAAGAGCTGTACACAGCAAAATCAAAAGTGTTAGATTTACAGTGTTGGTGTTGTCTGTTAAAAATCTGTAGTCAATTCAACACTTCTTTGGTCTAGATTAACAATATGAATGTTAGTTTCCCAAAAGAGTTGTTGTTATTCTGAGGAGTTAAATTTAAGCGAATCTGTCATGTGTTCAACGCCTGACAAGAGTTACTCCCAGTACCGGTAGGTGGCGGTAATGCGACCTCAACGTTTTTTGCCAACCGCCAAGAAAACCTCATCAAGAAGAAGAAGAAGTCACTCCCAGAATTCAATGCGTCTGTGACGTGTTTTTTCAAACGTACTTGAAAGCGGGAGGATCAAGTCTGGAGCTAAATCGTGACAAAGTACCGTAAGTTTTTGCATGTATATTTTTTTATGACTGCAATATTAATTTTCCCTTTTCGCAATATACATGGTGTGCTTAACGTTGCGTTTGGATATCATGGTATAAATTAAAAAAATGCAACGTTTGCGAGAGGCTAAGCTAGCGGGGGTTTTAGCTAACAGAGAGGCTAAAGGTAGCTAAACTGTCATCATAACACGAGGTGTCCTGCTAACCAAACATTAAAACTGTTAGAAAAATCTGACGGACATCTGAGTGAACATGTTTAGCTGTCATGTCGTTCTCTTCATATCAAAACAAGCTCTGAGATGCGGGTGCCCATGTTGCTGCTGGAAGGTTCCTAGAGAAATAGCACACGGAGTCTTGCTCTAAACTCCAAGCTTTTTATGAACATGAGCCATTTATTAGTTGTTTTTATTTGTTTACTTTAACTGTTTTTTATTTGTTTACTTTAACTGTCCCCTCCCTGGGCTGCCACCTTACCGTGGTGGAGGGGTTTGAGTGTCCCAATGATCCTAGGAGCTATGCTGTCAGGGGCTTTATGCCCCTAGTAGGGTCACCCAAGGCAGACAGGTCCTAGGTGAGGGACGAGACAAAGCGCAGCCCACAAGACCCCTTATGATGAGTAATATAAATGGAAACAATGTTCCCTCGCCCGGACGCGGGTCACCGGGGCCCCACTCTGGAGCCAGGCCCGGAGGAGGGGCACGTTGGCGAGCGCCTGGTGGCCGGGCTTTCACCCATGGAGCTCGGCCGGGCACAGCCCGAAGAGGAGACGTGGGTCCCCCTTCCCATAGGCTCACCACCTGTGGGAGGGGCCAAAGGGGTCGGGTGCATTGTGGAATGGGTGGTGGCCGAGGGCGGGGACCCTGGCGGTCTGATCCTCGGCTACAGAAGCTGGCCATTGGGACATGGAATGTCACCTCTCTGGTGGGGAAGGAGCCTGAGCTAGTGTGTGAGGTTGAGAGGTTCCGGCTAGAAATAGTCGGACTCACCTCAACGCATGGCTCTGGCTCTGGAACCAGTTTCCTTGAGAGGGGTTGGACACTCTTCCACTCTGGAGTTGCCCCTGGTGAGAGGCGCCGAGCAGGAGTGGGCATACTTGTTGCCCCCCATCTCGGTGCCTGTACGTTGGGGTTCACCCCGGTGAACGAGAGGGTAGCCTCCCTTCGCCTACGTGTGGGGGGACGGGCTCTGACTGTTGTTTGTGCCTATGCGCCGAACGGCAGCGCAGATTACCCACCCTTTTTGGAGTCCTTGGAGGGGGTATTGGAGGGTGCGCCTCCTGGGGACTCCCTTGTTCTGCTGGGGGACTTCAACGCTCACGTGGGCAATGACAGTGAGACCTGGAGGGGTGTGGTTGGGAGGAACGGCCCCCCTGATCTGAACCCGAGTGGTGTTCTGTTGTTGGACTTCTGTGCTCGTCATGGATTGTCCATAACGAACACCATGTTCAGGCATAAGGGTGTCCATATGTGCTCTTGGCACCAGGACACCCTAGGTCGTAGTTCAATGATCGACTTTGTTGTCGTCTCATCTGATCTGCGGCCGCATGTCCTGGACACTCGGGTGAAGAGAGGGGCGGAGCTGTCAACTGACCACTACCTGGTGGTGAGTTGGCTCCGATGGTGGGGGAGGATGCCGGTCAGACCTGGCAGACCCAAACGTATTGTGAGGGTCTGCTGGGAACGTCTGGCAGAGTCTCCCGTAAGACGGAGCTTTAACTCCCACCTCCGGGAGAGCTTTGAACACGTTCCGAGGGAGGCGGGGGACATTGAGCCCGAGTGGGCCATGTTTCGCGCCTCTATTGTCGAGGCAGCTTATCGGAGTTGTGGCCGCAAGGTTGTTGGTGCCTGTCGTGGTGGCAACCCTCGAACCCGGTGGTGGACACCGGCGGTGAGGGATGCTGTCAAGCTGAAGAAGGAGTCCTATTGGGCCTTTTTGGCCTGTGGGACCCCGGAAGCAGCAGATAGGTACCGGCAGTCCAAGCGGCATGCGGCTCGGGTGGTTGCTGAGGCAAAAACTCGGGCGTGGGAGGAGTTCGGAGAGGCCATGGAGAATGACTTCCGTACGGCTTCGAGGCGATTCTGGTCCACCATCCGGCGTCTCAGGGGGGGAAAGCGGTACGCGACCAACACCATTTATGGTGGGGATGGCGTGCTGTTGACCTCAACTCGGGATGTTGTGAGTCGGTGGGCGGAATACTTCGAAGACCTCCTCAATCCTACTGGCACGTCTTCCACTGAGGAAGCGGAGCCTGGGGACTTTGGATCGGGCTCTCCAATCTCTGGTGCGGAGGTCGCCGAGGTGGTTAAAAAGCTCCGCGGTGGCAAGGCTCCGGGGGTGGATGAGATTCGTCCTGAGTTCCTTAGGGCTCTGGATGTTGTGGGGTTGTGTTGGCTTACGCGACTCTGCAATATCGCGTGGACATCGGGGGCAGTTCCCTTGGATTGGCAGACTGGGGTGGTGGTTCCCCTATTCAAAAAGGGGGACCGTAGGGTGTGTTCCAACTATAGAGGGATCACACTCTTAAGCCTCCCTGGTAAGGTCTATTCAGGGGTTCTGGAGAGGAGGGTCCGTCGGATAGTCGAACCTCGGATTCAGGAGGAGCAGTGTGGTTTTCGTCCTGGTCGTGGAACACTAGACCAGCTCTACACCCTCAACAGGGTCCTGGAGGGTGCGTGGGAGTTTGCCCAACCAGTTTACATGTGCTTTGTAGACTTGGAAAAGGCATTCGACCGCGTCCCTCGGGGGGTTCTGTGGCGGGTACTCCGGGAGTATGGGGTACCAGGCCCATTGATATGGGCTGTTAGGTCCCTGTACGACCGGTGTCAGAGCTTGGTCCGCATTGCCGGCAGTAAGTCAGGCTCGTTTCCGGTGAGAGTTGGACTCCGCCAAGGTTGCCCTTTGTCACCGATTCTGTTTATAACTTTTATGGACAGAATTTCTAGGCGCAGCCAAGGTGTTGAGAGGATCCGTTTTGGTGGCCTTAGAATCGCTTCTCTGTTTTTTGCAGATGATGTGGTCCTATTGGCTTCATCAGCTCGTGATCTACAGCTTTCGCTGGAGCGGTTTGCAGCTGAATGTGATGCGGCCGGGATGAGGATCAGTTCCTCCAAATCCGAGGCCATGGTCTTGAGCCGGAAAAGGGTAGCGTGCCCTCTCCGGGTCGGGGAGGAGGTCCTTACCCAAGTGGAGGAGTTTAAGTATCTCGGGATCTTGTTCACGAATGAGGGAAAACTGGAGCGTGAGATCGATAGGCGGATAGGTGCAGCGTCCGCAGTGAAGCGGGCGCTGTACCGGTCTGTCGTGGTGAAGAGAGAGCTGAGTCAAAAGGCAAAGCTCTCAATTTACCGATCGATCTACGTTCCCACCCTCATCTATGGTCATGAGCTTTGGGTTATGACCGAAAGAACAAGATCTCGGATACAAGCGGCTGAAATGAGTTTTCTCCGCAGGGTGGCTGGACTCTCCCTTAGAGATAGGGTGAGAAGCTCAGTCATCCGGGAGGGACTCGGAGTAGAGCCGCTGCTTCTCCACATCGAGAGGAGCCAGTTGAGGTGGCTCGGGCATCTGGTTAGGATGCCTCCTGGACGCCTCCCTGGTGAGGTGTTCCGGGCATGTCCCACCGGGAGGAGACCCAGAGGAAGACCCAGGATACGCTGGAGGGACTATGTTTCTCGGCTGGCCTGGGAACGCCTTGGGATTCCCCCAGAGGAGCTGCTCCAAGTGGCTGGGGAGAGGGAAGTCTGGGCCTCCCTACTTAGGCTGCTACCCCCGCGACCCGACCCCGGATAAGCGGAAGAAAATGGATGGATGGATGGATGGATGGATACTTTAACTGTTGGGATAACAAAAAAATAAATTAAGCTTGTTAGTGGAGCCAGCGCCATAGAGCTCCACTCAGCGCAGTGCAGAGACAAATTTAAAAGTAATTCTTGAACTTGATGCCTTTATTAAACGCATCACAACAGACACGAACTACCACACACGTATCACCTCTTCATCTAAATCCTCATCCTCACCTTTTCTACCCTTTTTGTCTTCATCTTTTATCCTGCAGCTCCACCTGTGATGTGAGCGACAAGGCAACACAACACGCCAGCTGAGTGGAGCAACAGGGTTGCATACTTCATCAGATAATGGGTAATTAGGTGTTCAATGCCATGAGTTTTTATATCAGGGAACCTTACTGTTAGGGTGACAACCAAGAAGTCAGCAGGTGAGGTTCAGCGTAGTTGGGGAAGTAGATCATAAATGAATATTTGTAACTAATTATGTTTTTGCACTTATACATTTTTTCAACTGTTCCCAGTTGTGCTTCAACATGATTTATCATCTACTTCGTTGGAGTCAACCATGTCAGAAAGCTCATCTGTGTCCGTTTCTGGAGACTCCTTGCTAGCATCCTCTTGATTCATCTGGTTCCACAGTGATTGTTCACACAAATGGAGGGACGACAACACATGCTGAACGAGAAGCAGCTAAAGAGGTGTGCAGCTTTTGTAACAAATTATGTAAAATATTACGTACAAAAATATTTTGCTGTTAAACTGATGATGATGAATATTGATGGAAATTCTGACTTTGTCATGTTTAATCTTATAGATGGTGAGAAATGCTCTCCAGGCTAAACCTGGTGAACAAGTTATTTTGGATGAACATGATGAACTGAGAACATTGATGGCACAAGATAAAGGTAAGTCTGGTTAATTTGGCTCTCTTCTCTTTTAAATATGAGTTGTGTATTATCTGAATGTGTCTGTTATTTTCCCCCTAGGCTGGGACTGTGACCTGTCACGCATTCTGCTGTAGCTTCAACTTCTTCCACCTACCTCCAAAGGCCACAGGAAGAGTGCAAAAATCAGCTCATGTCAAGCTGTGGACCATGTTGTGAGATCTTTACAGGTATGCAAATCGTACTGTATTTTATTCGGTTATTCAGATTCTATATCTTGTGCTGAAGCATTTTCTTATTGGCTTTGTTAGCTATTTGAATGTAGCGGTTCTATATTTCATGATTTTTATTATTTCTCTTTACATTTTGTCAAAGATGGGAGCCAGTGTCAAAACCTTCCTTGGTGGTGTGGAACCAGGACAGCCCTTCCTCCTGTGTGTTGGAGAAAATGAGCAACATCCAAAGATACAACATCATTGATCACAAGACCATCCACTGCAAGGCACAGAACTGTTGGGGTGCATCTTGTTCATTTCCATAGAGACACTGCTTGGACTAATACTGCGGACAATGTGGACACTCAGAATGTAGCTTCAACTTCTTCCACCTACCTCCAAAGGCCACAGGAAGAGTGCAAAAATCAGCTCATGTCAAGCTGTGGACCATGTTGTGAGATCTTTACAGGTATGCAAATCGTACTGTATTTTATTCAGTTATTCAGATCCTATATCTTGTGCTGAAGCATTTTCTTATTGGCTTTGTTAGCTATTTGAATGTAGCTGTTCTATATTTCATGATTTTTATTATTTCTCTTTACATTTTGTCAAAGTTGGGAGCCAGTGTCGAAACCTTCCTTGGTGGTGTGGAACCAGGACAGCCCTTCCTCCTGTGTGTTGGAGAAAACGAGCAACATCCAAAGATACTACATCATCATTGATCACAAGACCATCCCCTGCAAGGCACAGAACTCTTGGGTGCATCTTGTTCATTTCCATAGAGACACTGCTTGGACTAATACTGCTGACAATGTGGACACTCAGAATGAAGTTAGTGAACCGTCTACTTCACAGGCGGCCAGTACAAACTTTCCTGTAAGTACTCCACCGTCTACCAACCACAATAATATACTGAACGGGTGTGCCTCTGTTGTCGCACAGTTGCAAACATCTGGTGTTGCTGAGAGCATCGTTCAAGCAATAGGATGTAGAATTGTAATGTTTTTGATTATTGTAAGGTTATTACATGTGTAAAAAAAAAAAAAAAAAAAAATTATATTGGTGAATTGGAATGAAAAGTAATGATATCAAATGTTATTGTTCACTCTTGGACTGTCAAGGATGCAGTTATTTAATAAATGTTTTATTGCAGCTGAATCAATCCAGTGAGTGTTCTTTTAAAGTATATGTTTGTGTAGCCTGGCCCTCGCCTTCCTGCACAGCTCCGCTCAATTCTCATTTCCCTTCGTCTGAAGCGAAGTGAAGGACAGCAGGGTCTGGTTTGAACCAGGCTAATGTTTGTGGTGTGTTTACCTTTTATTTAAAGGTTCAGTATGTAATTTCTGGAACACGCTGGAACTTAGGAAAATTTTGAACAGAGACACGTTTCTGGTCCCTCCCCCTCAGAGCCAAATATGGCTCTGTTACCCTTGCTCTGTTAAAATTCAAATTCAAGCTCTGTTTTTATTGGCTGATTCAAATTCAAGCTCTGTTTTTATTGGCTGATTCAAATTCAAGCTCTGTTTTTATTGGCTGGTTAACGGCGTGTCACCGTGGCTTTTTAGAAATGCTTTTAGAGAAGCAAGGGGACAATAGTTTTTTTCAGAGATTACTTGTCTAAAATCAGTATGTCAGGAGGTAGTGACAGAGTGAAGAAATATGTTAAAAATATATTGTTAGAAAAGTTACACACAGCTCCTTTAACAGCAAAAATAGCTAGGAAATTACAGAGAGGGGAAGGACCAAGGACCCATTCAAGGAAATTTATTTATTTAATTTAACTGAAAAAAAAAATGAGTTGGTAGTAAGTTGTAGGTATTTAGTAATTCTAAGTGGGGTTAAATTTACATCAGTCCACACAAATAAAAAAAAATAAGTTAACACTAAGCATGACTAATGAGTTATCTGAACTTACTTTTTTTGTATTAGTTGTACTACTTGATTTAGTACTGCAAACTTAAAAAAGATTAGCTTTTCTTACTCACTAATCTTAAGACTACTTTGCTTAATTTTTTTGAGGCAACGAGTTTGCATACTTTTTTTAAGTAAGGTCAACTAATTAGATCTTACAGTGTAGCTTTTTGCATTGCCTAAAGGATTACGTGCAGGGTATTTCATTTCCTCATTGCAATTACGTTTCCAGCTCTCATCTAATTCAGCCAGGAGGGGTGGCGTAATCACCATCTCAGAAGTGAGGGGGACAAATTTTTCAATTTCTCATCCTCTCTCAATCAGATTTGTCCTTGGTGGCTAAAAACAAATAACAGCCACTGTACAGCACCAGGGGATACACTCTAGTTATTTAAATTATATACTAACAAAATCTAAAGAATTAGCTGCCAAACTCTGGTTGACTTGACACAATTACCCTCAAACATCTATAGAAGCCAGATAATTAAGTGCCAAATGGCAACACTGAACATGAAATGTTAAATAAAAGACCATTTGTCAGCAAACTGTTACTTAGCACATAAAATGGAATGGAAATGAGAAGATACCAGGGTAATGGGCCACATAGTTTAGTTTAATGTCATAAACAAAGAAAGTGGCACACCGCACTAAACACATCAACAACAAAAAAAGACCCCGGACCTCTGGCAACATTACTCGCAGAATGGTAGCAGCTTCATTGCTTGACTGATATTTATACTTGGACTTAAACATTGCTAACTGCACTTGAAGAGAAGTTCTGTTCACTTCTGGGTACTGAAGCAAAACATCATCATCTGTGACTCCTGTTAGAAGTACTTGTTCAAGTTTCCTGATCGTAAGCACTCCTTCATTTTCAAAACGTTCTGTGAATTGCATACTCACAGTGTCCACAACCTTGAAAAATTCTGCTCTGAAGTAGTCAACTGAGGATGAAGGTGCATGGGCAGCAGCCTTACCAGACAGGCGTTTGGGAGGGTTTCGGACCCGAGGCATTTCAATTGGGGAAAGGTTGAGTTTGTCACACATTTGTGATGCTTTGTTGTAGATAGACTGAAATGTCTCATGTGTTCTTTTGCCAGCTATGCTTTCTTTAACACAAGTGACAGCAGCAAGCATACCATCAACTGTCTGTGTTCGACTTTGAAGCGACTTATTGAGGCACTCTAACTCCTCTGTAACCTCCAAGGCAAGCAGGAGACCAAGAACTACATTGCCCTTTTGCAATCTTTCAAGCAAGCCATTTGCCCTGCTGGCTGAATCTGACTTACCAGATGCCATTTCCTGTAAAGCATGCAATACAGGCTGATACTGGTTAAGTAGCGACTGAATGGCACCTGTACGTACAGTCCATCTTGTTGGACACAAGGGCCTGATAGACTTGACTGGACCGCTCTCTGCTTTGACAATATCCTGAAAAATCGACTTCATTTTTATTGACTGGCCAAACAGAACTCCCAAATCATGAGCCCACTGCAAAGAGTCACGGACAACAGAAGAGGCTGAGCAAGCATGTTTTGTGATCAGATTCACACAATGGGCACCACAATGTACATAAGGAGCCAGAGGTTGTTGCTTTTTGATTATGGCCTGTGCTCCTGAATATATTCCTGCCATGTTTGCTGCACCATCATAGGCTTGTCCTCTCAACCCAGTAATTGACAAATTTAGACGGAGCAGTACATCCATAATAACTTTTGCAAGGTTTTCTCCTGTGGTCTCAGACACTTCATACATGCCAACAAATTCTTCATGAACTATCAGATCATGATCAGCATATCTCACAACTACTGCCTCCTGCTCTTTTCCTGATACATCTTGTGTTCCATCCATAATCACAGAAAACTGCAGTTGTGGAAGTGACCTGATGTTTTCCACAATTTCACATACTACTGAGTGGCTCAATAGACTCAGGATCTCGTTTTGAACTTTGGGACTTGTGTAGTCCTCTCGAGAACTCAACCATTTTCTTAGTTCAGGGTCATCCTCAGATTTATATCCCAACAGCTGTGCAAAATTTCCTTCACTTTCATTGTGCCCTCTTAAGGCTAGACCCTGCCTTAGGATTGTGCCTTCTCTTGCTGTGATGCCCGCACGTTAGACAGTTGCACATCCACTGATCTAGTCTCATAGATTTGGGTTGTCAAGGCTATTTTGTGACATTCTGATCTGGCATGTAATGCAAATCTTTCACGGCCCTTCTTCCAGTTTTTAAAACCAGTAGAAAAGAATTCCTGGTCTGTGTTTTTTGCAAGCTGTGACGTCTTCTTTAAAAAAGCTTTCTGACAGTAAAAGCATAGTACTCCTTCAACTCCTGGGATGACATGAAGCCAAGGGAAGTCCTCATACCACTGTCTAAAAGTATAGTGTTTTAGTCTGCAACCTATAAGTGTGCAGCCATAATAGAAAAAATAACAATTGTAGGCCTTAACTACATCAAGGATCACTTAAACACTGACATTGATGATGATGATAACTGCACAAACAGCAGCGGCTCTGATGAAGACGACTTATTTGGATCCATTAAGTCCAGAAAATAAACAGAAGAGTTGGAGAGGTATTTCATGTCCATCCACTGGAGGTATGGATCTGTTGCACTATTTTCCTCCAATCAAACGGTTGTCACTCAAAGCCAACATAAGTTTCCCAGCGAATGCAGCTCGCGAGATACTTTTTAGTCATGCAGGGCTCATCTCATACAGGATCACAGCTTCACTGCAAAAACCTTGAGAGCCAACTTATCTTGAAGCTTAACAGTCACCTCACTGAGTAAA
>JBBPBX010010448.1:0-43401 GCA_038048925.1 Garcialebias charrua
CCACGCCAACTGTCCAGCTGAAGGTCATGCCCCCCGTATGGATCTGTGAAGATCTGTCAATAATCCTGGTATCGTGTTTCAAAACTGCAGTCTGCTTAATTTTATTTAATGTAACACATTCTCATGATATGGCCTGCGAGAGCAAGGCCACAGAATTTGTAGTTTATATTATGTGGGTCTGACGACTTATTTTTCCACTTCCAGTAAACTTCGTGATGGTACAGAGATAATGATCCCAGCTCATAACCCTAAAACAAGCTAATGTTTATATTTTCTTTTACAGATTAAAATTGTGTCTCCACAAACATTCATGCAAAAGTTTTGTGGAGCTGAAGGAAGGATAGCAATTGTCCTTGAACTGACTGAGTGCGTTTTGGTGGGTCTGGTTTGCCACAAGGAAGTTATTGTTAAAACAATTTTATAGCTTTATGCTTTAAATCTTAGATTGTTATTTATACCACACCACTTTATTTATAGAGCACTTTGGCGGACGCGGGCCAACCAAGGTGCTGTACGATAGAAACAAGCCAAGCAGACAGGAAAACAAAACAAAAAAAAAAAGGGAAGAGAAAGTGTTCCTAGAAATAACTAATAATAATAAGGAATATATCACTAATAACATTAATGAAGGCTCATAAAAGGAAACAGCTCATTCATTGATTAGATGATCAGTTATACAAAAAATAACTTTTTAGATTTTTATATTCAACAGCATAGCCATTTAAAGGATCATTTAAGAAGCACGTTGTACTGTAGGATAAATCAGATAAACCTACAAACCACATTGCTTTATGTATGTTGTTGCCTCGTGGGACCGCCCTGGAACCACCTTGGGACTGCCTTGGGACTGCCCTACACTACCACGTAGCCAGCCTTTCAGCCAATACGCTATCAACCTGATGTAAACAAAAAGTGTCGGGTCTGTTGGATGCAAAGATGCAGGCGTGTAACTAAAAACTCTTCCCTATTGAAAACAAAGCCCGGAAGAAACAGGTTCCGCCTTGGGTTTATTGTCACAATATATGGCGGGATTTAAGTGAACACAAATCTTAGAACATAATAGATTTAATACTGATAGAAATATATTTCAATTCCCCTTTTGACATGACAACCATCATGTCAACAAAATCCTATATGTACTATGTGTAAATGCAATTACAACTGTATACACATTGGAAGTCTCTAACATTCCCACCTCGCAGTAATCCTACATCTAAGTTACCTACCCAGAGTATAAAACCCCTTATTTAAAAATAAGCATCAATACTAAATGGTAATAAAACTACGTAATAAAATATACGGTGACTGTCAGAGCTTATATGCTGGAAACATAATAAAGAACTAATAAAAGCTAAGAAAAATAAATGTAAGAAAGTACAAACAAAGAAAACAAACAAAAACAAAGAATAAAAATAAAACAAACAAAAACAAAGAATAAAAATAAATGTAACAAGAAATAAACAAAACAAATAAGGAAAGTAATAAAGAATAAACAAAAACAAACAAAGACAAAATTAAAGGTAAGAAGGAATAAACAAAAACAAACAAAGATGAAAAATAAATGTAAGAACGAACAAATAAAACAAATAAAAATAAAAATAAAAACAATTAAAACCGAGCGGACTGTCCCTCCTATCAAAAGACAGGCCTCCAGTGTGTGGAATCTACATTTCTGGTATGTGTTAAAGGGATTGTGACATGATTTTTTTACTATTCATAAAATTGCTCAAAATATATATATTTTATCATTTAAATATGTTTGTTTTTGCAAACAAAATGATAAATCACTTTAATTTTGCTTTAAAAGTGATTTTGAACTTCAAGCCGTGTTTAATCATGGGAAATCCGATTACACTCGAACGCACCATATGTGATGTCACACTGGGCAGAGGGCTGTGGTGTCTTTAATAGCGGACAATTTAAAACTGGACGAATTTAGCAATCTATGTGAAGATTTGAGCTATTTGTCTTCATTTTGGGAAGCAGAAAATTGTTTGGGTGATGGAACAAGAAACAACAGGATCTAATTTAGGTCTGATGCTGTATCAGACTTCCTTCATGTCGAGCTGCTCATACCTGCACACTGTGACAAGCCCAGAGCTCTGCCCGGTGTGACATCACAGATGGTGCGTTCGCGTGTAATGGGATTTCCCATGATTAAACACGGCTTGAAGTTCAAAATCACTTTTAAAGCAAAATTAAAGTGATTTATCATTTTGTTTGCAAAAACAAACATATTTAAATGATAATATATATATATTTTGAGCAATTTTATGAATAGTAAAAAAATCATGTCACAATCCCTTTAACCTTAGCAAAGAATATGAACTGGGGGGTAGCCAGGTCAGGCTCATCTTCATTATCATAGACACATGTAAGGAGTAGAACCTACACTACTTTGTTGACTAGTCTGATATCTGAGAAAAGCTCAACTGCTCTTATTCAGAGATGTCTGTGATACGGGCTAAGACCACATTCAGAAAACTAACACAACCTATGTTTAATCTGATCAAAACAGAAAACACAAAAATCCTTCCATAACCTGTCAAACTCAATTATCTTATTCACATCCATATACTGTATATATTATTCTCTGTACCAGAATGTTCTACCACAAATACACTTCCTATCAGTAGAATCCACTGCTAGGCTGTTCTGATACTCCTTAACAAAGGTGCAGCTAATTTATATTCTCCAATAATCAAAATTGATCAAACTAAATTATATCTATGGAAAAGTAGTGAAAACCCTGTACACCTTTTTCAAAAATCTATCGACACACAACTACTGTACTGCACATTCACCAGGCACAAACATACGTATTCACATTAATCTGTCTGAAACATTCACATTCTGCCTTCATCTCAACAACCTTCAATCCTCCCTGGACCTCCTGGATCAAACTCACAGTCATTCTTCACAGGCGTAAGAATAATCATATGTAATGTCAACATGCAGTGAAAACAACAATTAAGGTTTCAACAAATATTGAGAAATCCTTGGTATATATTATTGATATTAGTTGGTTAGTTAATGTGATTAGTTCTGCTCTGCTGTATGTTCCACACCTTAACCTGTAGGATAAAAATGGTGATCACATGTGCAAGGAAATAGATCTTCCCTTCATTGTCCACACTGCAACATTAAGCATTCATTCAACATTAATTAATCCACTGAAAAGGGGAGAAATGTAAAACCAGTTAATTTGTTCTGCTCGTCCAGCACAGCTGTGGAATCATGTGATTGTAAATTCATTTCCCCTTTTCAAATATAAATTATTCACAATTTTATTTTGCACGTTCTGTCATAGGGCTGACAGATCATCAGAAGTCCAGTAGAAACAGATTTAACCTGTAAATGAAGAATAACAAAGAGTCAGCGCTAACTTCAGACCAAGGTGGGTTCAGCAGGAATCTTGATCAACCACTATCCAACAACCTGCTTTGAGACACTCAGTAAAATGATTTTATGTAACTGTTTGATTGACAAGCGTTCCTGTAACAGAAACTTGCCTGTAAGTCACGCAGATATACTTCACTGCCCAAACAAATGACCCCTGCTTTGCACCACAATACACCACAGAGCAAAAATCAAATTTAACTGATACGGTCACCCCAGCTGTGAAGTTAAACTGTAGAAAATTAACTGCCACGGATCTCCTTGATCTGCTAATTTCAGTGTCTGTGCGTACCTGAATCTGAACATCTGCAACCTCTGTTTCACCTGTCTCTCTTCTGGGTAAGAAGTGAGGGTCCTCATCTCGAGCATCTGTCCTCATCTGTGAGCAACTTCAGGGGAGCCTGTCTTAGCTTTCGGTTCAACCCACAGAGTGAGGCCTGCAATTAAAATAGAATAGAATAGAATAGAATATATCTTTATTGGCATATTTGTACCGGGGTACAAAACATTGCGATTGGCACACACGCCATCCTAAAAGGGACGCACGCACGGAAAGCCGCAGCAGAAATTAATCTGCGCCGCCAGACAATCAGATATGGAAAAAAAAGGAACGTTACAGTGGGATAATCATTGGTATTCAAAAAAGAATCTATCACATTTTGTCTTAGGACATTCTATGATAAAGTCAAAAAAACTCTACCAGTTCAAGCACAGATAAGACAAAAGACATGTTGCATTTTGGTGGCGGTGCAAGGAGATAAGTCTGTGAGCAATCGTTCAGATAAGTACAGTCTGCAGATGGGCTCAGCCGGCTCCATCTGAGTGCACACAGAGACCTCGGGGGAGGGGGGGACAGTTATTCCAACAGCTTCAGACTCCAGGAGAGGTTTGCAGTCAGCCTTTTTTCAAGGTTGCTTGTGTCCCGATTAGATTACAGGTAGTCCCCGACTTACGAGCGCTCTTACATACGAGGTCCCGGACTTAAGAGCTAGCGAAAGAGAAGTAAATTTGTAAAAAATACAGCACTTTTTTGTGTTTTTAGATGAAAGTGTGTTAGCTAACCGTTTGGAAACACGTTTCCGACCATGTTTATGAACTAATATGAACGTTTTTGATGAAAAACGAGTGTTCGTAGTAGCGTTAGCATAAATGTTCCATCTTACGAGCGAAAATCCGGACTTACAAGAACACGTGCTTCGTGTTCCAACTTACAAATTTTCGTGTTACGAGCATCTCGCAGGAACGGAACTTGCTCGTAAGTCGGGGACTACCTGTAGTTGCTTTATTTATTTTCAGGGTAGGCTACAGTGTACTTTGACATGTAGCCTTGAGTCCAGGTGCCGTCTGGGTCCAAATTCGTCCGAATTATGTGAGCTTTCATTCAATCCGAGCTACAGGTCCCCGTCTCCCGCCTGATGAAGCCCGCTTGGCTGTTATCACACTTAACCTAACCGCTCGATAATTCATTCTTCCTGTAACAATTATGTATAACAAACAATGTCCCCTTTTTATGTATGGTTATTTTAAGTCTGTTTTGATTTTTCCTCAAGTTGTATCGTGGCTTTGGAACTGGTCGATCTCGATCTACGTTCCCAATCGGAGGTGGAGGTTCAGTGTCAATCTGTACAGATGGCTCACTCAGTTCCTCAGACGCACCCAGTTCTTCAGATGCACCCAGTCCCTCAGACGCGCTCAGCTCAGCCAACTCGTCACGTACCTGCTGTAGAGTGTGTTGAGAAGGATGAGAACTTTTAAAACAATTTGTCTTATGTATCCAATTACTGAGTTTAACCTCAGTTAGCCAAACTTTTACACAATGAGATGTGTGTGGTTTTTAAAACAGATTTTCCAATGGTTGCTACATGTCTTACACAGATACATCAAAACGTGTCTCTCAGAGTCAGCTTTCCCTCTTTGAAACAAGACGGCATTCACAAATCTGTCTTTTTCTTCCACATCCAAGTGAAATGGCAAAGAGTAATCTGGACACTGCAGAGAGCACGCATCAAATAAAGCTTGTTTAATTTCAAAAAATGCCCTGTCAGCTTCCTCTGTCCACTGCAGTGGGGATACATAATTTTATATCCCACAGCACAAATCAGGCTTCTCAGAGGAGCCACCTTGCGACTGAAATCAGGAATAAAGTTCTTACTGTAAGTGATCAACCCCAGAAATTTTAACATCATCCTAACATTTACTGGTTCCGAATGATTTAAAATGGAGCTCTCCTGAGATGGCGTCAATTGTAGGCCAGAGCAAGAGATTAGTCTACCAAGGAACTTAACTTTTGAACGTCCGACCTGCAATTTGTGTTTTGACACTTTGAATCCACACTGAGCTAAATGTCGAAGCATAGTTTCAGATGCCTACATAATAGCTTCTGAAGATGACGCTGCTATCAGAATGTCATCGACATATTGCAGTAAGACCACCCCTGGTGGTAATGGCAAATCAGTAAGGACTTGCTTCAAAACATGATTGAATAATGACGGCAAATCCACATACCCTTGTGGTAAACGACTGTAAGTGTATTGTTTCCCCTTAAAGGTAAATGCAAACAGATCCCTTGACCCTGCATCCAGAGGCACACAAAAAATGCATTAGCCAGGTCTATACAAGTGAAAAATGTGTGTTCAGGCTGAATAGCATTCATCATGACGTAAGGATTTGGAGTTCCATAATTAGACGGAACAACAACCTTATTTATCGGCCTCAAATCATGGACTAAACGGTAATGGGATTTATCAGCTTTTGGAACCGGGTGGAGAGGTGTGTTCCAGGCTGAAACTATAGGCTGTAACACCCCAGCGTCCAGCAAACCCTTAATAGTTTGCTCAATCCCTTCAATTTGTTCATGTCTGAGTCTGTACTGATGTTTATAAATAGGAATTGTGCCCGGCTTCAGAGTTATTGAGACAGGTGGCACATCCAGCAACCCTACATCTGTAGAATTCCTGGCCCAAAGTGGTTCAGGCAAACTGGCTAACAGTTTGTTTGCATCAACATGATCTGTGTTTTCTCTGCCATGTGTTCTAGGCAGAAAATGTTTCTCAGGTAACAATAATGTAAATGATCTGTGTGTGATCCTGTAGGTGTCAGTATATGGAGAATAGTATAAGTGAGGATTTTGTGTGGGCATCCATACCCGGACAGCATGACAGCGCCTTAGCATTGGACCTAAATTCTTTTCTTCAGTACCAGACGTGACCTTCAATGACACATGTGGTGTTGATACATCACCAAACATATACAGTTCATCAGTGGTTCAGGCAACTTCACAGCTGCCGCCACTCCCTCAGGGGCAACATAAATGTCCATGAGTTCAGCTACTGGAAATTCACCATTTTCCTGACAGTGCCCCAGCAGTCCTGTCTAGAGAGCATCATAGGCCTAATCTCCACACAGTTCATAGTTCAGCGTGCCACATCAGGAGGCGTGTAATAGGGTCTTATGACATTAATCCAGGTGTCCTAGCTCTTTAGAGTGTTGTACAAGAGTGTGGTGGGGAAATCAGGCACAGCCCCGCACCAAACCTCAGCTTGAAATTCAGCCGGGCCGGACTCAGCAAAAGTCCCATGGGCCTGGATCATCTGATGTAGAGAGTCTTTAACTGTAGCACAGCACTGAACAGTTCCATCAGGAAAACTTAGCTGGACATTGTCAGGTGTCATCATTAAAGTCACGTTCTGATCACACAAAATGTCTCGTCCAATCAAGTTCATTGGACATGAGGCAGAAATCAGGAAGGAATGTTCAAAGCGTAGGTTATTCCACACACATGGGACATAACAGGACAGCGGCCACTCCTCTGGTTTGCCCAAAAATCCAACAACAGGTACAGTATTCTTTGATCGTGGGAGTGACGTGTTAACTGTCAAATACCTGGCTCCTGTATCAACCATACACATGTGATTTCAGCCATTTATGGTCACTGAAACCAAAGGTTCAGGATACAAGATGCTACCTACTGCCGATCTTGGGCACCCCTATTGAACAGGAAATTGGCCTGGGGCCTGATTATGGGCCCCTGGCAAAGGGCCAGGCTGAGTGTGAGGGGGTGCAGTTTGTGGTGGTGGTATACATCATGTAGATATGGAGCTGGCGTCACCTCCTGTCTCAAGAACCCCTGTTTAGTCGGATACTGAAAGGAGCAATGCCCAACGCCGTTACATCAGTGACACCTGTCCGTGAATTGAGGGCTGCCCCTCAGACGTTTGGTACAACCTCTGCGCCAGGATGTGGTCTGGCCCAGAGATCTCTGCTGATATGAATAGTCAGAGGATGCGGTAGGACCCACCAGGGAAGCTGGCTGAACTTGGGGCATCTAATTTGCATTCATCTTTGTGAGAGTAAGCTTATCACGTACCGTATATCTTTCATCTGGGCTTTTGCAAGGTGAGTCTCCAAGGACTAACTCCCTATCTTCAGACTCTCTTTTATCCAAAGTCTGATCTACAAAATGAATTATGTATGCAGACCACATCTCATAATCCATCTTAGTCAGGCCAACAACAGACGCCCTCTCTAGCCATCAAAGGTTTTTAATAAGATAAACATGAACATATTAAATATGAAACCAAAGTTATTGATGAGGGTAATATGCTTATCTACAGAGCCAGCAGTGGTAGGAATTCCACCCATCAGTGTCTGCACATGCTCTTGCAACACGTTTCCATTCTGAGCTGATTTAGTTTGTAAAACACCCCCTGTAATGAGCAGTAACTCTGAGCCGGTCCCTATAGCGGTCCAGAACCAGAACCAGGAGTGAACTCAGTCCGTCAGAGGCATCTGTGTCTGTGGAGGTAGGTTCACAGGCGCGTATAGGGGAGGACGGAGGGGAACCTCAAGGAGATGTCTCTTTCCTAGTACCAAGGTGGAAGGAGGGGGCCCCTTTCCCGTCATGTCAGGCACCAAGAGGGAAGTGTTATCTGTTGGAAGCAATAAATCTGAGTGTGAGCCAGAAGCTTGCACCTGTGAAGCGGCTTTGTGCACATTCGTCAGACCAGTTTTCTGTTCCCCTACAATTTTCCTCATCTCATCCAAAAACAATTGACAGTCTCGATTAAATTCATCCGCTTTTTGCCACTCGTTTTATTTCTTCCTGCGCAATAGAGTAGAACTCTTGTCTTTCTCGTCTAACGCCAATTTCAGAGCCCTATCTGCCTGGACCAGAAGTTTATTTAGCCATGGGATGGAGGGTGGAGCTTCATCAACAGAAGCAAACATCCCTGAGTGTTGCATTCTACTAACCCAAGACACCATACGGTTTTTCTCAGCAGAAATATTCCTAACAGCAACTTTTTTACTCCATGACATCCACAATTGGTGCGACATAGACCCCAGAGTCCCTGACCCACAATTTTTCCAGTTATTAATATATTTGTCAGTCATGATAAAAGTATACACGTGCTTTACAGAGGATGAAGAGAGCAAACGTCCAGTCAGCAACATGGCCAGTTCAAACGGCCGACCACAGAAACTGGCTGTTGTAAATCACCCTCTGATACACCCCAATTAAAAAAAAATATATATATATATATATACCTCCTCTGACAGAACACAGCAGTGGTTAGTCTCTATAGACTTCAAAAGGACCTACTACTGGCAAATTCACCCACAAATGCAATATATGAAAAATAAAAAAATCTGTCCCTGTGCCTTTGCTTGTTGAATTAACATTAAATGATAAATCTGGCTCTGAACAGCAATCACAGGACCCGTGAGTGGACCAGCCACTCAAACGGTGAACTACAATTCTGGAGTGGCCTAACCACTCTAATGGTAGGAAGTGGCCCGGATCAAAACCTGGAGAATCTTGACGGCGAACGGGTCCCGGCGATAAAAACCAAGCCTCGGCACCATGACCCCTGGAGCACCACAGTAAAATGAACATTGTCTCCTAGCTGAAAGGCCGGAGCTCATGTAGGGGGAGGATGGAGGGGGAGGGCGAGCAAGCTATCAGGCACTCATAAATCTTCCCTGTGCATGTGGGACTATGTGCTTTTCAATTACATGTACAACCGCTGCAAAAAATGCACAACAAAAATAACAACAGTAATTTTTACATTTACTTTTAGCGGCTAACACAATGAACCGCAGCTAAACCACGGTAAAGATTAGCCCACCCAGAAGTAGACAATACTCAGTCAAGGTAAAATTTTGTGTATCCAATAGCAGACATTTTATGAGAAAAAAAAAGGAGTCTTCTCACCTGAAATGAAGGCGCCTTGTTGGCTACGGGGAGCGTCACCTCTCGGTGGGGGAACCCCAGAACGGCTCCCGTTCCTCCTAACTCTCGCGTCGGTGGTCACCAATTTGTTACGAGTTCAAAAGTTGAAGGAAGCTCTGAAACGAATGTGCATGTTATTGCAGGTTTATTGTACATATAATAAGAAATCTTGCAGCTGCAACAGACCTCACGTCGATCACAAAGTCCACACACAAGTCTTCAAAGGCTGGGCTACGTTTATAAACCCTCGGATGTCGTCATCGCCTCGTGGGACCGCCCTGGAACCACCTTGGGACTACCTTGGGACTGCCCTACACTCCCACATAGCCAGCCTTTCAGCCAATAAGCTATCAACTTGATGTAAACAAAAAGTGTCGGGTCTGTTGGATGCAAAGATGCAGGCGTGTAACTAAAAACTCTTCCCCATTGAAAACAAAGCCCGGAAGAAAAAAGGTTCCGCCTTGGGTTTATTGTCACATTATATGGCGGGATTTAAGTGAACACAAATCTTAGAACATAATAGATTTAATACTGATAGAAATATATTTCATCCTCCATGTCTCGCCCAAACACACTTCTGTCATCACGACCTGCAGAAAGAAACTGTTGAAGCACGGTCCTCCTTTTTCTCTGAAAACGAAACTAGTTTCTCAGGATCCTCAGGATCCCGACTTAGTTTCTCAGGATCCCGAGAAACTAAGTCGGGATCCCGACTTAGTTTCTCAGGATTCTTTTTTTTCTTTCTACCCATGTCCCATAGGGGCTCTGTAGAATAAAGCATATGAAAGTTTAAAAAAATAAATAATTAAAAAGCTGCGAGTTTTGTTCTGATTTTCCTGCAGAAACATAAATAATTTCCACCACCAGAGGGCAGTGTTGACACAACATGAAAATACACAAGAATGACTTCATAAAAACAATCTAATGGGGAAAAAAACAAAACATTTTGATCAGATAACAACAATTTAATACGTTTTAATGTACTAAATCATTTAATTCATTATATTTTATATGAAGTAATTAATTTATGAAGATGAAAGAAAAGTTGTTTTGTTCTCAACCTTGAAGTTTCTGCTGAGATTCTTCCTCCTCCTCCTCCTGCTCCTGCTCCTCCTCCTGCTCCTCCTCATCCTCTCAAACAGCAACGTCACTCTGTTCACAGTTTCTTGTTCCTCCCCATCAGATCTACAGTTTAATGATCAGTGGAGGTGCTGACACGCCTCATTCTCTGCACAAACACGTGACGTGTAGATCTGAGCTCAAACTGGTTCAGACTGGTTCCAGACTGGTTTCATTTATCAGGAAGTGAAACGTCCACAGACGCTGAGAGGTGAAATGGCGCAGAAAGGAGTTCAGCAGGACAGAGAAAGTTTCTCTTGTTCCATCTGTCTGGATCTACTGAAGGATCCGGTGACTACTTCCTGTGGACACAGCTACTGCATGAAGTGTATTGAAGACTTCTGGGATGGAGAGGATCGGAAGAAGATCCACAGCTGCCCTCAGTGCAGGAAGACCTTCACACCGAGGCCTGTTCTGGAGAAAAACATCATGTTAGCAGCTTTAGTTGAGCAGCTGAAGACGAGTGGACTCCAAGCTGCTCCTGCTGATCACAGCTATGCTGGACCTGAAGATGTGGCCTGTGATGTCTGCACTGGAAGAAAACTAAAAGCCATCAAGTCCTGTTTGATGTGTTTGGTCTCTTACTGTGAGGAACACGTTCAGCCTCATTATGATGTAGCTCAGTTTAAGAAACATCAGCTGGTGGAGCCCTCCAAGAAGCTCCATGAGAACATCTGCTCTCGTCACGATGAGGTGATGAAGATGTTCTGTCGCACTGATCAGCAGATCATCTGTCATGTCTGCTCGGTGGATGAACATAAAGGTCACGATATCGTCTCAGCTGCAGCTGAAAGGAGAGAGAACATCCAGCAGAGAATCCAGGGCAGAGAGACAGATGTGAAGCTGCTTCAGCAACAGCTGGAGGCCATCAACGTCTCTGCTGATCAAACAGTGGAGGACAGTGAGAAGATCTTCAGTGAGCTGATCCGGCTCGTCCAGAAAAGAAGCTCTGAAGTGAAGCAGCAGATCAGATCCCAGCAGGAAACTGAGGCCAGTCGAGTCGGAGAGCTTCAGGAGAAGCTGCAGCAGGAGATCACTGAGCTGAAGAGGAAAGATGCTGAGCTGAAGCAGCTCTCACACACAGAGGATCACAACCAGTTTGTCCACAGCTACCAGTCAGTGTCAGCACTCAGTGAGTCTCCACACTCATCCAGCATCAATGTTGGTCCTCTGAGATACTTTGAAGATGTGACAGCAGCTGTGTCACAGCTCAGAGACAAACTAGAGGACATTCTGAGAGACACGTGGACAAACATGTCACTGAGAGGGACTGAAGGTTTACTGTCAGAACCAGAACCAAAGAGCAGAGCTGACTTCTTCAGATATTCATGTGACATCACTCTGGATTCAAACACAGCTCACAGAGAGCTGTTATTATCTGAGGGGAACAGAAAAGTAACTTTAATGAAACAAGATCAGTTTTATCCTGATCATCCAGAGAGATTCACTTTATGGTGTCAGATTCTGAGTAAAGAGAGTCTGACTGGACGTTGTTACTGGGAGGTGAAGTTGGAAGGAATTGTAGGTGTAGCAGTCGCATACAAGGATGTTGATAAAACAGAGAGTATATTTGGAGATAATGATAAATCCTGGGCTTTATATTTTAACAGCAACACTTATGAGTTTTATCACAACCACATCATAACTCTCATCTCAGGTCATGTTGTGTCCAGAGTTGGAGTGTACCTGGATCACAGAGCAGGTGTTCTGTCTTTCTACAGCGTCTCTGAGACCATGACTCTCCTCCACAAAGTCCAGACCTCCTTTACTCGACCACTACATGCTGGAATAAATCTCTGGCGCAACCATGGAGACACAGCTGAGATCTGTAAACTAAAATAATTTTGTTTGTTGCTGAAAGTTTCTTGTTGTGTTGTCTCCACTGCTCAGAGATCGCGTCCATTTTTTGTTCACATTATTGTCCCATCATCTGTTTTACGTGCAGCTCTGATTTATTCAGGTTGTTGATGCACGAGCAAAATAAAAACTTGGAACAGACCTGAAAAATTACAGAACAAAGAACTTTGATCACATGTAGCCTGTAGTTTTTTTTGTCCTAAAACAGGTGAGATGATGTTTTTTCAGTAAAATGTCTCTTTTACATGAAACTGTCCCGTTGGTTCAGAGTTTTTAACTCACAGAAAGATTCATTCAAAGATCAAGAAACAAGAACTGATGTTTGAAGCTGCAATTCCACAACTTTCTCTTTTTACACGTTTCATTTACCAACATTTTGATTCTGCTGACAGATGAGATGTGGTGTTATTTAGTCACAGGTGTAAATTAAAATATAACGAATCAGAAAACATGAGACGACTTATTCAAACAACAGAGACACATTTTATGATCTACTTGATAATAAAACCGTTCTAGATATTTCTAGAACAGGACAATCAATATTCAATATTTGCACTAAAGGGTGTTCACTGTTTTCACTGAGGAATTTCTTTGGTCACTTGAACGCAGCATCAGTGGAACAAGCTGTGACTCGTGAAAACAAAGAGATTGATGTTTTAAATCTCTTGGACTTGTTTTAAAGGTGGAAACTGGAGCAAACTCAAGAGGACGCTGTCATCTTTTAAAACACGAGTAGACGAGCTTCAAACACTAATTTCTGATTTTTATTGGGACAAGAAATGTTCCAGTTGTATCATCAAATCTGAACAGTGCTGTCAATTATTTCAAAGTTAAATATTCAAAGTAAAAGAGAAGAATATGTTAGTAATATTACACTTTTATGATTGTGTTTGTGACCAGTAGGTGGAGCTCTCGCTCCTTTAAGTTATACACCAGAACAGACTTTTGGGCAAAATGGTCAAAATTTATTTACGCAATTTCATTAAAAACGATCATTTCTTTAAAACCCAGGTTTCCAGTCCACAACCTGGTCCCGGTAAAGCAGTTCCTTCCTTCAAAACAAGGATTCAAGTCCACAACTTGGTCCTTGTCAAACAGTTCTTTCCTTAAAAGCCAGGATTTCAGTCCACCACTCGGTCCCTGACAAGAAAGGAAGACTAAAATAAGGAAAAACACTTTAAACCATAGACCCAGTTGTTGCCGTCGTCCAGTTCCATGCCCCTTTCAACGGAGTCAGAGCCGCAATACTCTGTCCACACGACCTGCCCATCCAATACAGGTCTTGTTGAAAGCAGCCCAAACACACTGGAAAGCCAGGACAAGGCAAGACAAGACAAGACAAGACAAAACAGCAGAGCGTCCACTGCACTGCAGCTCCAAGCAGCAAAATCAGGTGCCTGAAACAGAGAACCCATTATTGTGGATTCATGAAAATAAATTAAAATATAAATTGCAGGTACTTACCCAGAGGTGCAAACACAGCCAAACCAGGGAGGAAGCAGGTCAGCAGCGAGGGCCTAACCGCACGCCACAACAATCCCCACCCAGCCGGCAATGCCAGCAGAACACTGCAGAAATGGACAGGTGTGACACCCACAAACCCAACCATGATCCCAGTCATTAATTCAAGAAGCTGGCACTTACGATCTCAGACGAGCAGACCAAGAGCACCAGCAGAATGAAGCAGCCACTGGAGTAGCAGGGAGGGAAACAAAGACACACACACCCCATAGCAGCCTGCCCAGCTATAAGGAGTCTGCCCCGCCCACTAATCAATGTTGCTCATCTAGTTACACCTGATGCTCATCTAGCTACATCAGGTGCACAGAGTAGAAGGGAGGGGGAAGTGGAACACCATCTCACCACATTCTACCCCCCTTTTGTTGCATCGTCGCCCCGACGATGGACCTGCACACTTCAGTATCGTCATTGCTGCATTTAGAACGCTACTTCATAAATATGAAAATCAAAAGCAGCAAGTCGAACAGCCCAGCAGTGCTCCATGGCACCAAGCTTGGCTGAATAAAAATAACACAGCATATCTAAATAGACCATACACCAATGGCCCAAAAAGATATTCTCTAACTTGCTCAGTCATAACCCATTTTAAAGCCATGAACTGAAGAATCAGCATTAGTGGGATCTTTCACCACCAGAATCCCACCATGCGGAAACACCTTGCCACAAAGATTAACATCAAACTCCAAAATAGAGCTACAATTAGCCATCTTATGCCCGGAAGGGTTAAGACCTCAACTGGACAAGATGCCAACAATTTTGACGCAGCTGCTAGTGGCAAGCTTGCTATTCCCCCACCGGGGTCATTCCTCTCTACATTAGTGTGGTACTTTGTTTCCTCCCCTGCTGCCCCCTCTAGATGTTCAAAAAGAAAGAAAGCCTCATCTGCTGCTGACAAATGGCGGGCCCGAATAAACAGTGGGGGCCTCTTTGATCCACTCGCCGATCCCAATGCCAGTCCTACCACTGGACATGAGACACCGTGGTCCTCGGGCACAACCACCAACCACTCAGCAACTACAGCGCAAACAGGCATGACACCACCAACCACAGCCGGGGAAGCAGTGGCGCCTGGCAAACCCCCAGCCGTCGCCTTCTGCTGACCTACTCCATCCACCAGCAGCTGTGCCACCTCCTACATACCTGCAGGGAAGAAGAAAAAAAGAAAGTGAGAAGAGGAGAGAAAGAAAAAAAATAGAAAATAAAACTTCAAACCCACAAATAGGTCTTCCCTTGGCCAACTACTGCTGTTTTGTCTTACAAATAACACACCCAACAAGTAAAAAATAAATAAATAAAATAAAGTCTGTGTTCAATGGTGTATCCTTCCAGCAACGCCAAATGTGACCAGAAGGTGGAGCTATTGCTCCTTTTAGTTATTATCAGATACACCAGAACACAGACTAAGTAAATTTACAATATTTATTTATACAAATTCATAAAAACAGTTATCATAAAAACTATTCTTTAAAACTGAGGTTTCATGTCCACCACTCCGTTCCTTTAAAAGAGTTCTTTCCTCAAACTCAAGGAGTCAAGTCCACCACTCGGTCCTTGTAAAAGCAGGAAGACTCAGGAATAATGGCAGACACTTTAAACCATCCTCAGTCGTTGTTGTCCAGATGCTCTGTTCAACGGAGTCAGAGAAGCAATGCTCTGCCCACACAACCTGCCCTTCAGTACAGGTCTTGTTGAAAGCGTCCAAACACTAGAATTACAGGACAAGACATACAAGACAAGAGAAGACAAAACAGCAGAGCGTCCACTGCACTGCAGCTCCAAGCAGCAAAATCAGGTGCCCAGAGGTGCAAACACAGCCAAACCAGGGAGGAAGCAGGTCAGCAGCGAGGGCCTAACCGCACGCCACAACAATCCCCACCCAGCCGGCAATGCCAACAGAACAGATCTCAGACGAGCAGACCAAGAGCACCAGCAGAATGAAGCAGCCACTGGAGCAGCAGGGAGGGAAACAAAGACACACACACCCCATAGCAGCCTGCCCAGCTATAAGGAGTCTGCCCCGCCCACTAATCAATGTTCTTCTTCTTCTTCTTCTTGGGTTTTCTTTGGCGGTTGGCTAACAAGATTTTGAAGCATTACCGCCATCTGCTGTTTAGGATATGAACTGAAATAGCGCTCAAAAAAAAAAAAAAAAAAAACTCTCCATAAATAAATAAATATTGCTCAGATTCTGTTGAACAAATGAGTCCTTTTCAAGTATTTTAACAAAATGTTGGTGCTTGCAGAACTTGAGTTTAGTTGTAGCAACTCTACAGGGTCGTATCTGACGTTTATTGCATTGAGTCTATGAATCATTTGTCTTCTTTCATGATGGTACTGGTGGCAGATCATTAGCACATGCTGAATGGTCTCATCCTCTCCACAGTAGTCACATTTACCCGTGTTATGTTTCCCAATGATGAATAGTGTCCTGTTCAATCCTGTGTGTCCAAATCTGAGTCTTGAGATGACAGTTTCTTCCCTTCTGTGTCTTTCAGCGCTCCGCATTTCTCCAGCTTTACGTTGAATGCTGTAGAACCATCGACCTTTTCTTTCCTCTTCCCATTGCTTTTGCCATTTTTCCCTCATTCTCTGCTTTGTGATACTTTTTACTTCTGCCCGACTGAATTTTACATCCATTTCCACCGAATTGGCTTTGGTAGCCTCCTTTGCAACTTTATCTGCCATTTCATTACCTCTTATCCCTATGTGTGCTGGAATCCACAAAAATGCAACTGTTAATCCCATCATGTTAATTCTGAATAGTGTCTGCTGTATTTCTGTCAATATGTCTGGTCTGCTTTCTGAACAACCGTTTTTTAAACTAATTACTGATGAACTGGAATCTGAACATATGACTGATCTGAGTGGTTGATTATCTTCTATCCAATGAACTGCCAATAATATCGCGGTCAGTTCTCCTGTGTATACCGATAATTTGTCGTTTAATCTCTTCCCTACTTTAACACCAAACTCTGGTATAATGAATGCAGCCCCCAATTGTTCCGCTGTATTCTTTGAAGCGTCTGTATATATTTTTACATACCCGTAATAGTGATCGATGCGTTCAATAACTGTGTTGAAGTTTACTCCATTTCTAGTTTGTTCCAACATTTTTAAGTCCACTGTTGGATCTGTGAATAACCATGGATGTACGTTTGAAAGTGGAACTGTTGGGCTGACATTAAGATCATCCACTTGAATTTCCGTTGATTTTTGGTTTATGGTCCAACCAAAGCTTTTTATGAGTTTCTTATCTTTTTCCCAGCATGGTTTCAATACTTCCTGTGTTGGATGGTTTTGTTCGTGTCCTTTCAGATTTGCCCAGTATGTTAACGCTAATTGTTCTCTTCTAATATTCAGTGGTGGTTCTCCCATTTCTACCAATATTGATCCTGTATGTGTTGTTTTGAATGCCCCGGTAATAATCCTTAATGCCTGATACTGAATACTGTTTAACTTTTCCAAATTTGTTTCTGAAGCTGAACTATAAACGATACTCCCATAGTCTATTATTGATCTGATTAATCCTGTGTAGATGGTCCTTTGAGCCTTCCTGTCTGCACCCCAGTCTTTTCCTGTCAAACACCTCATGACGTTTAAAATTCTTTTACATTTATCTGTAACTTTTTGGATGTGCACTGTCCATGTAAGTCTCATATCAAACCAGATACCCAGAAATTTAAAATGTTTTTCTCTTTCAATTAGTTTTCCATATAACTTGAGTTCAGTATTGTTAGGTATGGTTTTTCTTGTGAAAATTACTGATTTTGTCTTGTCCACAGAAAATTTAACTCCCCACCTATTAGACCATGTTTCAACTGTTGTTATTGCTTCCTGCACCTTTTTTAGAATAAACTGTAGATTTCTGCCTCTCTTCCACAAAGCGCCATCATCAGCAAATAATGATCTCCCCATTCCTACTTCTACGTCATCAAACATGTCGTTTATCATTATGGAGAAAAATAGAGGGCTAACTATACTCCCCTGCGGCGTCCCGTTCTCTATATAGTATTTGTTTGAGTAAACTTGTCCTATTCTTACCTGTATTTGTCTGTCAGACAGAAAATGTTTTACCCAATTAAACATTCGTCCTGTGATTCCCATTTTTTTCATTTTTATAAGTAGCCCCTCTCTCCACATCATGTCATACGCTTTCTCTACATCAAAAAACACAGCTACCACACTTTCTTTATTAATCTGGGCTTTCCTGATGTCATGTTCCAGACACAAGACTGGATCCATCGTGTTTCTTCCTTTTCTAAAACCACTTTGATAGTTGGTCAAATAACCTTTTTTCTCTATATAATATGCTAGTCTTTCATTTATCATTTTCTCCATAATTTTGCAGATGTTAGATGTTAAAGCTATTGGTCTGTAGTTTTCCGGTTTGGTATGATCTTTTCCTGGCTTCCGTAACGGTATGATCACTGCTTCTTTCCAAGACTGAGGCAGCTGTCCTTCTTCCCAGACTCTATTGAATAATTCTAAAATAATAGCTTTCGATGCTTCACTGAGATGTTTAATCATTACGTAACAAATCTGATCACGTCCTGGTGCTGATAGTTTACATTTTCGAAGTGCTCGGTTTAATTCAGTTTTGGAAAACGGTACATTTAATAAATCATTTTCTCCTTCCTCTTCCAAAAACTTTCTATTTTCTGTTAAGGTTCTCTCTCGTCCTCTTTTTCCGTCATCACTAATATTATCGGAACTATGGATTTTAATAAAAGCTTTAACCATCATTTCCGCTTTGTCTGTATTTTCAACTGCAGTCACTTCTCCATCACTCAAAACTGGATACCCATACTCTTGCCTTACTCCATTCATTCTTTTAATCATCGACCACACTTTACCTAATGCCGTTTCCCTTCCCACTGAACTACAAAATCCCCTCCAACATTCTCGTTTCGTATTTTTTATGGTTCTTCTTACAATACTTTGTTGTTTTTTATATTCAAGGAGATTCTGAGTATTATGATTCTTTTTTAATCTCTTAAACGTCTTATTTCTCATCTTAATTGCTTTCTCACATTCCTTTGTCCACCATGGAACTATCTTTTTGTTACTCTTTCCTCCTTTCTTCATGATGGATTTGTTTGCTGCTTCTACAATAGATGAACAGAGTGACCTGTTTAATTCATCAATTTCTACATCCAAATCAATATTTGCCATTTCTCTGTCACACGTTCCCAAAAACGTTGCCCAATTAGCGGTAGTGAAATTCCATGCTTGTGCTCCCCGTGTATCATAATGTTGTATTTCTAACTCCAGTTTGGTTATTATGGGATGGTGATCACTTCCTATTGTGGTGTCGTTAAGAACTTGCCATGAACTGAGTCCTGCGAGTGTGTCCGAAACTAACGTGAGATCTATTGCTGATTCTGTTCCGGATGTGATATTTATTCTAGTGCTGCTTCCATCATTTAAACAAACTATATTCTTAAGCTCCATAATCTCCTCAATTATTAAACCATTGTGATCATCATGAGTACCCCATAATGTACTGTGCCCATTAAAATCACCACACCAAACTAATTTCCCATCTAAATGTGAAACGAGGTCATCCAGAGTGTCTATCGACAATATTTTACCCGGGTTGTAATAATTTATGATTTTGACATTCCCTATTTTTGTCCATGTTTCAATTATTATAAACTCTAAATCAGATCCTTTTGTTAATAATCTGTGTGAAATACCCTCTTTAATGAAAATAATACAACCACCTCCCCTACCCTCCTCTCGATCTCGCCTTATATTGGTATATCCCTTAATTACAAAATCTAATTTAGAATTGAGCCATGTTTCCTGGATGCAAATTATGTCCGGTTTGTTTGGGCTGTTTTTAATGAACCCTTTAAATTCTTGTCCGTTTGCTATTAAACTTCTGGCGTTCCACTGTAAGATGATCATACGACCCTCTCCCCTGTTGTTCCCGTTTTCCCATCTCCCCCAAGTGACTTGTTAATGTGTTCCCATGTTATGTCTTTCATCCCCAAAAACCTTTCTGCTCCTTTCACTATGATCTTGATTTTTTCAGTCTTTTGTTTGACTTGGTCTGTACAGTTGATAACATAAGCGATGAACAACATGATCTTTTCTACAGTAACTTCTGACTCTGGTTTCGGTTGTTCTACTGGTGGTAGACTCGGTGTAACTACTTGTTGGGGTTTTACATTGTCAATTCTAACCTTCTGTCCTTGCACCTTTTTTACTGCTTCTGCATAACTGATGTTATTGATTGTTTTCACCTGTTGAATTTCCACAGCCTTCTTTCTAATCTCACAGCCCCCATATGTCACCCGGTGTTGTCCTCCACAGTTGCAGCACTTGTCTTGACTACCTTCTGTGCATTCTTCATATTTGTGGTTTCCTCCACATCTTGGGCATCTCTGATGTCCTCTGCACACTGCAGCTATGTGTCCATATCTCTGGCACTTGTAGCATCTGATAGGTGGGGGAATGTACGGCCTGACTGGAAAACTTAGAAATCCTATTTTTAATCTTTCCGGTAATCTCTCCATCTTAAACTCCAACATTATTGACATGCTTGGTACTCGTTCTCCATCAACTTTTCTTGTCAGTCTTGTCACTTTGTTAATGTCATATTCAAGAATACTCTTTTTGAGTTTTTCCAAGTCTTCGTCCGTCGGGATCCCGGTGATCACTCCCCTCATAATTTTATGTTCTCCTATTATTTTCCTTTCTCTGACACTCTTTTTACAGATGTCATCAATTTGCATTACTTTAGTTTTCTGCTCTTCTGTATTCACAATGATTAACAAGTTCCCATCCCTAAGGATTTTAGCAAAGTGTACTTCTCCAACTTTCTTTTGCAGATCTCTAGACACTGCTATTGGGCCTAACTGTAAGTTTCCATCGTCTTCTTTGAATTTTAGAATTATTTTGAACTCTTCCTTTACCATTTTTTTGCTCACAACATTACTTCCGTCATCTGAACTTATTTCATCCAAGGTCCGTTTTGTGTTCTCAGCCCAACCTTTTGACTTGTTTTTTCCTCTTCCTCGTCCTTTTCCAGTCGCCTGCGTCCAAACATTAATTTCCATATCGTCGTCATCATCAATCCGAGTCGCCATTCCAGTCCAATCCAAAACCAGCTTGTTATCCACCGCCAAATTCAAAAAGGTTGTTCATCAAACCGTTCCTCGCTCAAAGCTCTTATATCCAGAAGTTTGAACAGTCCTCCTGTCAGCTTTCACCTCCTTCTTTTAGGAGGGTCGTCACTAATCAATGTTGCTCATCTAGTTACACCTGATGCTCATCTAGCTACATCAGGTGCACAGAGTAGAAGGGAGGGGGAAGTGGAACACCATCTCACCACATGTTCATAACATGATGCTTCAGATCAAATAAAACATTTTTCTCCAATATCCACTTTGACCTTTTTATTTTTATCACTTGGACATTTGCTCTCCCAGAGTTTGATCAAATAATGTGATTTACTTTTTGACTTTCTATCCCTGTTAGAAGATGATAAATAATTAGAACCAAATGTAACATTTTATTGTGTAAATAAACAGAGTGTCAATAATGAATGAATCTTTTAGTTTTGGATGTGACTCCAGTCTGATGACTGACTTCATCCCTCTTTTCTTGTTTTGTTAGAAAGTTGTCAGAGTCTCAGTAGATCAGTTTTTCTTGCAGGCTGAAAAAGAAAACCTGAAAAGTGATGAAGGACACAAGAGGGAGCCTTTCTCCTCCTGACAGAAGAAGAGGAGCTTCAAACATCTCAGCTCAGCTCACATGATTTGGATCTTTATGTTTTGTTGATCAGAAAAGTTGTCTCTGAATCACAACTGGAAAACAGGAATTAATTTAATTTATCTTCAAATGTTGGCCTGCAATTCCTCCTGGGTTTTAAAATAATCTAATTTACATTAAAACTGTCATGAAAATAAATTCATATGCAGAGCAAATAAAACATGCCACACTGCTCTGTTCTCTGCTTTAAACAGTATTGGCTGTTAAAGGAGTCAGTCAGACTGATATCCGTAACATTGGCCTTAGCTTTACTAGTATCTGCTTAATAAAAAATAAGTGGGACTGAAGAATACAAGTCCAGGTGTGGACAGTTTCTGTTTGAATATAAAACCTTTGCATTAAGCTGTAAATCTGCTGTGTGTTCCCAGATTGGACAGTTTGAGTGCTAATGTACTCTTAAAGATGTTTGTTTTGAAATACCCTGATGCATGCTCAATAATCCAGGTAGAAAAATCTAAAAAAGCTAAGTCTGGTCCTCCGGACATTCAAAAAATAAAACCAAACAAAGCAAAAAAAAACTGTAGAAACGTTTCGTCTTTCGTCCGAAAGACTTCCTCAGTCTGAGCTGCTGTATTCAGCTCAGTCTTATAAATAGCACCCTCTCACAGTGGATCAACCAGTTGGCTGATGACAGCCGAAACCAGCTGCTCACATGATCAAGGAGGACCATCAGCCTAACGATGGATCGTTAGCACCCTGATGGTTGTTTGCTATTCACAGAGGGCTGAGTGATACTAGCAATAACAGCATTGTAAGAGGGGGACAGTTGAACCCGGAGGCCTCCACCCCTGTTTAATGATGGACGGTTTCTTTTCACAAAGATGGCCTCCTTTACTCCTCTCTCAAACCATCGTTCCTCTCTATCAAGGATGTGAACATCTTCATCCCTGAAAGAGTGACCGCTGGCCTGGAGATGAGTGTAGACTGCAGAGTCCTGACCTGATGATGTTGATCTTCTGTGCTGGGCCATCCTTTTGGCCAGTGGCTGTTTAGTTTCCCCGATATAAGACTGATCACAGCCCTCCTGACACTGAACAGCATACACAATATTACTCTGTTTGTGCCGGGGGACTGGATCTTTGGGATGAACCAGTCTTTGCCGTAATGTATTTTGGGGTTTAAAAGCCACTGGGACGTTGTGTTTAGAAAATAAACGTCTCAATGTCTCTGAAACTCCCGCAACATACGGAATGACCACTGGTCTGGGTCTGGGTTCCTTCTTTTCACCTGATGGCTGGCTGGAGTCCTGTTTGGGTTTCTTCTCTGCTTTCAGGAAGGCCCAGTTAGGATATCCACATTTCTCTAGAGCCTGTTTTGTGTGTGATTTCTCCTTCTGTCTGGCTCCTGAGTTAGTGGGGACGCTGTCTGCTCTGTGATACAGAGTCCTGATGACTCCTAACTTGTGCTCCAGAGGGTGATGGGAGTCAAACTGTAAATACTGGTCTGTGTGGGTGGGTTTGCGGTACACCTCAGTTTGCAAATTTCCTCTATCAGAAACTGAGACCTCACAGTCCAAGAAAGCCAACCTGCCATTTTTTACATCTTCTCGTGTGAACTTGATATATTTATCCACAGAGTTGATGTGATCAGTGAAATGTTGGACTTCCTGAGATTTAATTTTAACCCAGGTGTCATCAACATACCTGAACCAATGACTTGGTGGTCTCCCTGAAAAGGATGTCAAGGCTTTCTTTTCTACCTCCTCCATGTACAGGTTGGCAACAATAGGAGAAACTGGAGACCCCATAGCACACCCATGTTTCTGCCTATAATATTGTTCCCCATATGTGAAGTAGGTTGACTGCAGGCACAGTTTCAAGAGTTACACAGTTGGTCTGCTCAGACCGTTACATTGGAGAAACGAAGCAGCTCATCCACAAAAGAATGTCTCAACATAGGAGAGCAACCTCCTCTGGACAAAACTCAGCTGTTCACCTCCACCTCACGGACAAGGGTCACTCATTTGAGGACCAGAATGTGCAAATTTTGGACCGAGAGCACAGATGGTTTGAGAGAGGTGTGAAGGAAGCTATTTATGTTAAGAGAGAAAAACCTTCTCTCAACAGAGGAGGAGGTCTGAGATTTCAGCTTTCCAAGACTTATAACTCAGCTTTGGAACTGATTCCGAAACGTTCTACACCGGATGGGAACAGAGGTGTCTTGTCTGTAAATTAGACTAACAAATTTCTTTGAGAAGCCTCTGTTTGTTGGTTGGGAGTTGTTTGTTGTCAATTTACATACAGTGTTGTGTCTTCTGTCAGAGACCTCAAGGGAACCCCCTACTGTTGAGGTGTGATCTGTCAATTTACATGTATGTGTTATCTCAGCTTGAAACTTACACATGATGGTGCGTGGTTCTGTTATAACCCCAAACTTTGCACAGTTGTTCATGGAATTGAGAAAGCCTCCCGGATGGGAGTCGAAACGTTTTCTGTTACAAATAAAGTCCAGTTGATCTTGTATTGAACGCCTTTTTGAGTTACACAGTTGCTCTGTGGAAAGCGTGGTCCTGCTGTTCAGAGTGGTGTCTGATTTAAACCACCTCTGCCTCATCAACAGGAATGCACGTAAAGAGTGATGTGACATCAAAAGAGACCATTGTTTCATCAGTCTCCATGATGACATCCCTCACCTTATCCACAAAGTCCATGGTGTTCTGTATGTGGTGTTCTGAGCTGCCAACTAAAGGGATGAGTACAGATGCCAGATATTTGGAAACATTGTAAGTGACCGAGTTAATCATGCTAACAATTGGTCTTAAAGGTACACCTTGTTTGTGGATTTTGGGTAAACCATACAGACTTGGCGTGGCCTCCCCTGGGTACAGTCTGTGGTACAGAATACTGTCAATAGCCTTGTCCTGCTTCAAAATTTTCAGGCAATCTATCAACTTCTTCTTGTAACCACTTCCTGGATCTCTTTTCAGCGGTTCATAAGTGGTTAAGTCACTAAGGAGTGACATAACTTTCTCATGATAGTCTTTCTGGTTCAAAATCACTGTGCACCTTCCTTTGTCTGCTGGGAGAATTATGATGTTTTTGTCCTTGCTAAGAGTGGTGAGTGCATCCCTCTCTACTGATGTTGGAAGGTGGTGTATTACTGAGACAGGCTGAAACTTTGACTCTGAGTTGTTCTGCTTCAAAGTCTTTAATTTTGTTGTTACGGATGGCTGACTCAGTGGCTGTGATCATCTCTACCAGCGGAATTCTACTTGGTGCCACTGCAAAGTTTAGTCCCCTGGCAAGAATCTCTGTCTCCGGCTGGGTGAGCTGTCTGTCAGATAAATTCTTCACCCACTTCTCTGTCTCCCTGGCATGTAACTGTGTAGCGGAGTGTTGTCTTACACTGAATGTGTTGTTATTGGAATTGTGATGGTGTTGACGAGTTATCAGTAAGTTAAATTTGTTTTGTTGTCGAGTCTTGGACTTGACATGCTGTGCTAAGCGTGCCTGATCTGTACAGTCCATCACTTGCTGAAGTGTGGTCTGATCTAGGCACGTTGTTAGTTTTTGTTTAATGTGCTCTTCTTTGGTCTTCAAGGCCTCAATAGTAAAATTGGTCTGTCTTACCCGTTCATTCAGCAGCTGCGTCTGTGCCTTCTGAAGGATCTTGCTTGCTCGGTCCCCGCTGACCGACGATTTCAGTTCCAGGCTCTTGGGAATGATGCCACTTTGTCTGCATCTAAGGTTGAATCGCAAGTGGTTCCTGTAGTCTGCCCTCTTCCTAGCTGTTTTCTCAAACTCTCTAACAAGTTTGAGGCAATCCTGGCCAAAGTGGTTCAAAATACTCTGATGCATGCTCAATAATCCAGGTAGAAAAATCTAAAAAAGCTAAGTCTGGTCCTCTGGACATTCAAAAAATAAAACAAAACAAAGCAAAAAAAAAATGTAGAAACGTTTCGTCTTTCGTCCGAAAGACTTCCTCAGTCTGAGTTGCTGTATTCAGCTCAGTCTTATAAATAGCACCCTCTCACAGTGTTACACAACCAGTTGGCTGATGACAGCCTGAAACCAGCTGCTCACATGATCAAGGAGGGCCATCAGCCTAACGATGGATCGTTAGCACCCTGATGGTTGTTTGCTATTCACAGAGGGCTGAGTGATACTAGCAATAACAGCATTGTAAGAGGGGGACAGTTGAACCCGGAGGCCTCCACCTCTGTTTAATGATGGACGGTTTCTTTTCACAAAGATGGCCTCCTTTACTCCTCTCTCAAACCATTGTTCCTCTCTATCAAGGATGTGAACATCTTCATCCCTGAAAGAGTGACCGCTGGCCTGGAGATGAGTGTAGACCGCAGAGGGTGTTGTCTTACACGAAAGACGAAACGTTTCTACATTTTTTTTGCTTTGCTTTGTTTTATTTTTTGAATGTCCAGAGGACCAGACTTAGCTTTTTTAGATGTTTGTTTTGAGTTTATCCTCAAAAGTGGATTTTTTTTTTTTTGGCTTAATGAGGCTAACCTGTATAAATAAAGGCTGAATGAAAAATCTTCAGGCAGCAGTTTGAAATGTCAGCATGCTCACGACATGTGTATTTTCACACTGCAGTGATGATCTACAGAAAATTCACATTGAAGTGAGATACTACACAAACTGAGCCAACTTGTGTTTTCATCATCACTTCATGTCAAAACCAGCTGATTCAGAGCATGTAACAGCGTGAAATATGACAATGCTATCACTGAAAATCATCATGTTTTGAGCATGTTTCACTCAAATTGCAGACAAAATAATAATAATAAAAAAATCTCTCAGGTAAAATATAAACTAACTTATTAAACATGAAAAAAAGCCGACGTGGCAACATAAATACTGTACTTACAATCGAATACCGAAGGTTTTGAGGGAGAAAAACGTGAATAGCTAGAGCATAACACAAGTACCAAGAAGTAACATAAGTACACTGACCAATTCCGTCTGTCAAGTATGGGAAACATACACAGATGACAAAAATGTGACATTTATTATTTTTATTTTTAATTTAAAGAGACAGACATTGACAAACACCAGGGGACGAGACAAAGAGGATCAGGTGAGAGTGGGATGGGCAGGAGCAGAGAACTGGGGAGAAAACATTGGAAAAGCTTAAACACCAGTACAAGAACAACAACAAAACTAAATACAAAAGACAGATCTTAGCCAAGATTTTTATATAACCAACAGAATGTGTTGAGTATGGAAGTTTACTACAGGAATGTGAAATAACCAACTTAAACTTACTAAAATCTACATGCAATATCAATACAAAAAGCATTAAAATTAGCTAAATTACAGAAAAAACAAATTGTTAGCTTTTCTTTATATTTTTAATGTCACTCACAAGGACTGAATAATACCCAGAGTGAAATGGCTGAATATGAACAACACAGGAAGGCAAGTTCAGGGCTTTATTTACAGTGAATGTAATCACAGGAAAATATCAGGAACCCTGGGGTGCAAGAATGGTCAGCACAAACATTCAGTGGAGCTGGTTTTAATTAGATTGTTGTCTGATTCTTACGTCAGTGAATGGTGTTGAAGAATCACTGGTTCCAATAATCCTGTGTGAGCAATGGTTGTCCAGCGTGGAAAGTTGTCACTGGTGGACGAGTGGTTGGATGGCAAGGAAGACAGCTGAGGAGGTTTCCAGAATTACACAAGGAGTCCAAGAATAGGAGTCTCAGGAGGTTCACTGAAAACAGCAAACAAATAGGTAAGTAAACTTAGGTCACTAGAATATTAAATGGCTATAAGCATGAATCATTAGCAAGGTAATCCTCCAGCGTCAAAGGGAAGTCATCAGTAGCATTTTATACATAGGCCTCTCATCATTAGTCTCAGGTGTGATCTGGCGCCATCTAGTGACCTCAGGAAAGAAGTGAACTGGAACTCCCACAATTTCCTCTTGACACAAATCAAAATGACTTTAAGGCTCTGGGTCGGGTTCAAATGAAATATTTTAAATAAGGACTTTTTATTTCTCAGCTGTTGTCATTTCTGATTCATGCAAATTAAAGTAATATGACATTCCCGGGGTTTCTTTCTATCATAATTTAAAGCTTTTGTGCATTTCATGTTTTGTGTTTTTTAAAATTTGATTATTTAAAAGTTTTATATATTTCCTCTTGTAGTATTTCCTAAAACATTTGTCTTCAGAACCTTTAATGTTTTGCATAATCTAAAAAATTCCCAGTGGTATTACACATTTATAAAACTTAAATGTCTTCCCTCCACCAAACTCAGCTACATGTAATATTGTAAACATGCCATTTCATAATCTGTAAGGGTTTATTAGAGCTTTGAGAATGTTAAAACTCTCACTCTTTACAAACATTTATATCCGATTTAACTTTTTTTCTTGTTCATCGTTAATTTATCCTCATTAATCTTTTTTTTTAAATTAATTAATTTATAAAATTTGTTCATTAAAAAAATACAATACAAAACAATCCCATAAACGATAACATGCAAAATATTTAAAAAAAGAAAGGTAGCAGAAAGAAGAAAAAATCTTATTATATCTGCCCCTTTTTTCAAACAATCAGTTCAAACAATAATAATCTTCCAGTAACAGTACAAAATTAATAACTCTTTCTAATTTTTCTAACTAATACTACACATTACGCTACTTCATAATATATATTTCTTCATACTGTATATATAATCTGAGCCTTTGCTGGAGCGTTTAGGAACAGTAGGAGATTTGAGCTTCTTGTCTTTGAGGAGATGAGTCCTCTCACTACTGAAGCCCAAACATTTTGCTATTAAAATAAAGTTTAGTCATCCTTTTATCATTTGATCCTACTGAGTTTTGGTGTTAACGCTTTTGTGTTTGCCCCCTCTGAAGATCACAATCAGAACCAAAAAAAGTTTTGAACAATTCAAGAATGAACTTTACCACAACAGGCTGTCCTGGGTGGAGCAGGGTGGAGTGAGCTGGGACAGAAAACACTGCTCTAAACCAAATCAGAGTCATTCAGTGATTTGACCTTTCCTGAAAAAACAATCAAGAATCATACGTGCTCATAATACTCGTCTATAGTCACATGCTGGGAGATAAGAGACTTATTATGTGTTCAGTGTGAATATAAAGCCAAGGTTTTCAGTTGAGCTCAAACCGCCTACGCCCTGCGTTTCTCTCAACATTTCTCAGGGGTCTTTGCTTTCTTTTCACTCTGTCTCGTCATTGTTCCTGCTTCCAATTCACTGGACCACACTCAGCTTCTCGAATCACCCTGAAGGCATGCTATCCTCCCTCTGTGCAGGAAATGCTGAGGGAGAAAGCCAGGTATGCAGGATGCAAACACACACCAGTTTCACCAAACCAGTGGGGCGGAAACCTCAGGGACAGCCATGTTCTGATTCAAACCTAAAATCCAGTTACTGTGTCACACAAAATGTAATAATACAATTTTATTTGTTTAAATGTTGTCACTAAAGTTTTTTTCCCCGTAAATATTGATTTACTCATTTTAAGACGAGTTCATGTACTAATATCCAAACTAATATAGCAAATCTAAAAAAATAGTTTACTACTGTAATAGGTCAACATATATTCTTTTTTTATTCTTTGAACCAACTTTTTTCTTGAATGAGATTATGAATAAGAGGAAATGTTCGTTTAGCTGTGCGTCTACTCATGTGTGCCTCGGTTAGTCTGAATGGTGTCATGTTCTCTCTGTTGCTGAAGGATTGGACAACTTGGCGGCTCCTCCCCAGCCAAGACTGTCCCACCTCTGTCCCACCTCTGCAGGACTTACCTGGAAAGCTGATGCAGCAACAACAATCCCTCTCACCACCAGGAGCGAAGCCTGAGCGAGGAAAACCTTCTGAACCTCTGATCCACAGGTGAGTACTGATAGAAACCTTTCCCCCTGTTTATATTACTTAAACTTTTATTGTTACAATGTGAAGGAAATGCTCTTCTTTAAAATGCAGATCTAAATTTCACCCAGAAAAACTCTTCAAATTAAGTATTATTAGAGTTATTAAAAAGCATTGACTAGAAGTGTGATGCACTACATTAGTATTTATTAACAGGTGCATTTACCTTATTAGCATTTATAATAAAAACATATTACAGTAATGCTGAGAGGCGAGCTAACATTTTTTGACAAAAGTTTCCTGGTCAAGACATACAGCAGCTCATGATGACAAAACTTACAAAATAAACTCCTTTTTAATTTGTCAGTACAAGTTCTCAGTGCAGTTCAAAGGAAAAGTAATAGGAAAACTGGTTATATACTTATTTAGAGGAGTTATATCTGTAAATAAGAATGGAAAAGGCCAAGATTGGGATCTACAAGTTTTCTTTAAGTGCAGGGAGAAGACAGACTGGACAACCCAGGATAACAACGCAGGAAGAGATGTAATGTTTGTAACAAGCATCTTTGCTTCATGGTTTATCAAAGGCACGTGCAGAGGTGCATGTTGTCAGAACATCACACTGCCCATGCAACAACAAAAAAAAAGTGGCAACAGAGATTTGGGAAATCATCTAATAATTTAAAAGACAGAGGTCTATGTGAAATATCTTCATGTTCATGAAACTAAAACTGGTCTGACTCCTGCAGTGAGCACCATGACCTCCACTACCTCCATGCGCAGCTTCTCGGTGCGACAGCCCTCCTTTTCCAGTGTGTCTGTGAGGGACAGTGGACGCAGCCTTCGCTCCAAGCCCCATGTCTCCCCTCTGTCCACCATCAACACGCTGTCTCTGTCCCGTTCTGTCTCAATGGGAAACGGCCTCAACATGCTGGGCTCCAGCAGCCTCTCCCTCAACGGCCTCGGCGCCAGCGAGAAGGAGACGATGCAGGGTCTGAATGACCGGCTGGCCAACTACCTGGACAAGGTGAGGTCCCTGGAAAGGTCCAACGCTGAGCTGGAGGCAAAGATCAAGCAGCTCATGATGGAGAAGACTCCAAAATGTCATGACATCGACGGGATGATGGCTCAGGCACATGCCATCGGGCAAGAGGTCAGACTGAACTCCCTTTAAAACGTTTTACTGCAGGAAACTGGACAATCTGCATTTTCTGTAAATGTTCAGAAAGTTTTTCTTGTTATGGCTTAAAAATGTAAAATTAGCTAAAAGTAAAAACAAAAAAGGCAAAACACTACGGTAATTAAAAGGAACAAAATCCTATGTAAAAGTAGCATAATGATTGCTAAAAGCTAAAAAAAAAAGGCAGATGCAGCGCATAAACTAACTAAAAGCTAAAAGATAGTAGAACACTAGCCAATAAACAAAACTCTAGGTAAAACCCAACAGTAGCAAAATACTAGTTAAAAGCTAAACATTAGCTACATTAGCACAAACATTAGTCAAAAATAGCTACGCAGTAGCTAAAAGCTAAACTAGCAAAACACTTGCCAAAATAGGCAAAACACCATGTACTTACAGCCAATAGAAGCAAAATACTAGCTGAAGGCTAAACATTACATTAGTACAAACATTAGTCAAAAATAGCAAAACATTAGCTAAAAGCTAAACTAACAAAATACTTGCCATAAATAATAATAATAATAATAATAATAATAATAATGAATTCAATTTATAACGCACTTTTCATTAATGAAAATCTCAAATCAAACTAAGCAAAACACTACTGTATACTTATAGCCAATAGTAGCAAAATACTAGCTGAAAGCTATCAACATTACTATAGTACAAACAATAAAAATAGCAAAACTAGCTAAAAGTTAAAGCATCCAAAGTTTAGCTTAAGCTAATAGTAACAGAAGGCTAATTTAATGTATCAAAACGCTAGCTAGAAGCTTAAAGGTAGCAAAATATTAGGTGAAATCTAAATGTATTTTAAAAATACTGTAGCTAGAATTCTCAACGTAGCAAAAGAATAAGTAGCTAAATGCAACAAAATACAACTAAAACCTAAATACAGTATAATCAAAGATTAGTTGGAAGCTTAAAGTCACAAACACAAGGTGAAAATAGCAAAAGACTAGTTAATAGCTAAAAGTATCAAAAGGCTACCTAAAAGTTAAAAGTAGCAGAACGGTAGCTAAAAACTAAAAGTTTTATAAGAAAACCAAAATATATACTGTACCGGTATTATGCAATATGACTAAACAAATATTAAACATCCTCAGCGTTTTTCGTGAAAAAGCCACAAAACGACATTTAGGCACATCAACACAGTAAAAACCAGAACATTTAATAAAAAACACACAGTTTGAACTAAATGTTGACCACGTTTCCTTGCACAGGTGAGAAAGAGGACCCTGGAGAACGCCCGGATCATGCTGGAGATCGACAATGCCAAGCTGGCAGCCGATGATTTTCGGGTCAAGTGAGTGTCACACAGAAGTTCTTTTCTTTTACCTACCTGCGAGTGTTCGCATGGGAGTGCCAGACTGGAGAGCTATGTGGATAAATTACCTTCCGTCAGGCCGTGAAACAAGAGTTGAGATTCACACGGTACTCAGACCCCGAAGAGCCGAGTCACCCATTTAGAGCAGGAGTTGATGGATTGTTCTGCCCAGAAAGACGTCACTGAAGAGTCCACAGTTGGTAAAGATCATGCAGAGATGGAGTCACAACACGCCCACTGCTGGTGTTTTTTCACAATGTGTTGATACGCGAGGGAGAGACGCAGTGACTGACAGTGATGAATTAGTTTAGCTGGTTGGGTTTTACCAACGGGGTTTAATGTCAATCATGTTTTCACAGATTTTAAAATCTGTCATTTGTCAACTTAACTTTCTTATTAGAGCTTAAGATTGAAAGTCCATAGACATGTTTGATAACAATATACAATATTCAGAAGGTACCTAATACTTACCAGGGGTATACCAAGTACAGGTAGTCCCTGACTTACGACGGTCTCGACTTACGACGATTCGACTTTACGAACGTGCTCCCATGGAAAAGCATTGCTTCGAGTTACGTCGTTTATGCGCCTTTACAGCAGAAAATACTGTACCAAAACCGAAACTCAGCGGGAAGGGGGGAGCTTGAAACTTACAGGAGGGAAGGGGGAGCTGGAAACGAAACTTAGGGGAGCTTGAAACTTACAGGAGAGAGAGGGGGAGCTAGAAACGAAACTTAGGGGAGCTTGAAACTTACAGGAGGGAGAGGGGGAGCTGGAAACGAAACTTAAGTGAGCTGGAAACACTTACAGACTGGAGCAGACCTTGCTGTAAAACTCTGGGCCGCACGTGGAAATACAGGAGACCTTATTGTTTTGAGCGGAGGTTTAAGAGGCAGAGAGGCTACAGCTAACATGCTAACAGACGTTGTTGTAATGTAAACGCTGTGGACAGCAAGCTGCAGAGCTCGGAGGTGCACAAGCTAACATGCTAACAGACGGAGGAAGAAATGACCAGCTCTCATTAAGAAATTAACTCTTTTTTCCTTCATTATGGCTCCTAAATGTATGTGGTTTTTGATAATTTTGTAGGGTGATGTGTTAGGATAGGCTAAGTGCTTGGTAAAAATACAGTACTGTATGTATGGGGTGCCTTTTTGATGTATGAGGGGCCGTTTGGACGTATTTTCCAACTTACAACCATTTTCGTGTTACGAACGGGCGTAGGAACGGAACTCGTTCGTAAGTCGGGGACTACCTGTATATACCTGGAACTCCCCCAGTGGTCCCCCACTCCCACAAGTGGTTAACACAGTACTTATATGGTGCTTACCTGATACTTACCTAGTACATACTTGATAATTATATGGTGCGTACATGATACATACCTAGGGCATACTATATACTTATCTGTTGTGTACCTGGCACATACCTGGTACATTTCTAGTACATACTTTTAACTTATCAGGTGCATACTTTGCATTTAATATATTTTTTTGCCTGCTACTGGGAATGCTGCTGGAAATTAACTGAAAGCTGGCTCGGTGTATCTTTACTCAATTTGAATCTAACGTTTCTGTTCATGGTTTCTGACAAATAAACAAATAAAGATACATATTTGTTACTGTTACTGCTATCTGACATACTTGGTACATACTTGTCACATGATGTGTGGTATTCACGAGAACCATACCTGGTACTTTTCTGCTGCTGGTTCTTATTTATTACATACTATTTGTTACATACCTGATATCATCAAATATGTATTTGCATGTACACAGTACAGTATATGTACCAGGGTGTAAATGTATTGCTATCATAAGTTTTGTAATTAAATGAAGCACCAAGTATACTTGGTGCTTCATTTAATTACAAAACTTATGATAGCAATATACAACGTTAAAATGCTGCATTTATTTTGCAGCATCAATATTTCTGGCCAGGTCCTGTTGGTTTATTTAAAAATCCAGACTTTAAAGCATTGTTTTTGTGTTTTACTCGAACGTTACTTGTAACCTGTCCAGAGCGTACTCCTCTTCTTGTATCATGACGGCTGCAGATAGGCAGCAGCTCCATGCAATCCTGCACAGGACAACGTGTAAATAAAATGGATGACTGAATGAAAAACACGTTTATTTTCACACGTTCCATTGTTTTTAAATCCTGAATTTGAAGGTGTTACAGATAATCTAAGAAATACATTAAAAATTATTCAGTGAGCTGAAGAACATATAGTTTTTTGCTCTGTTGCAGATATTTGCTGACGGCCGGGCCTCCTCTTCTTTTTGTGTTTTTCTCTGCAGGTGGGAAGCGGAAGCCTCTTTGTGCCAGTCGGTGGAGAGGGACTGTCAGGCTCTGAAGAGAGCGAAGGCAGACCATGATCAGATCATCGCCACCCTGAGAGGAGACCTGGACAGCCTGAAGGAGGAGCTGTACTACCTCAAGAAGAACCACGATGAGGTGAGACTCCTACATGAAGTCCATGTCCAAGAGGACTCAGCAAGACAAAACTGTGAGACTGAATCAGAATGGGTATTTTTTTTAACCACTATTTTCCGTTGTGATGTATGTGTGGCCAGAACTATACTTCATTCTTTTAATTCACGCCAAAGCAAGTGTAATAAACAGGAAGTGGGTGTCTTTGAGTCAACACTATTTGTTACCTGACTGTATCCAAAATTAGAAGTTTATCTTCTCATAAGTCCTGTTCAACCAGTCTGTGAAAAAACATAAAAGTGATTTTACTTCTTGCACTGATGGCAAGGCCCAGTTTTATTTTGAAATGCCCATTTTTGTAACTTCTCAGACTGATCCAATCAGAATGCCATGAGACAGGTTCTCTCAGCTGCATGAAAACCAGTTCCTTGAATCTCTGTAGGACTAAATAAGTTTACCAATACCTGAAACATGATAATTGCACTTGTACAGACACACCCACTGTATTTAGTAACCAAAACGCTTTAAGATATCAAGATAACTTTCATTTACACGACACAGGAGTCGGCTCAGCTGCAGACGCTGCCGGGAGTGTTTAGACAGTCAGGTGTGGCGTCCAGGATGTGACCTCAGACTTAAGGTTTTGTTTTATAGTTTACACAGTGTTCACATACACAGCGATAATCAACAAATATTGTGCAGAAGGACCATTTAAGTTCCCTCCATGACACTTTTTAAAAGCAAATAATAAATAATTGTGTGATTATAAGTGGCATCAGTGACAAATAAAACCATTATACCTACTATCAAAAGTTCATTTTCCCACCAATAAACTCTTCCCATGAATAAAGTCTTAACTTTGGCAGGATAAAGGTTTTCATATAATTTTGTAACAAGATGGCACGCAGTAAATACAATTATCCTACAGTTACCTTTATTGCAAATATATGCCTTTTTTAGTGCTGGGCAAAGATTACATTTTTTGATCGTGATTAATCTAAAATATTTTTGCGATTAATCTCATTACTATGCACAAAATTAAACTATGACTTAAAGATGTTTAGAACATTTAAAGTGCAGTTTTATATTAAAAAATTCAATCCATTAAAAAAGGCACTTTTTAACAACAGTTTTATCCAAGCAAATAAAGTATTTCAAGTAACATAAACAAGAACAACATAATTTGGGCGTAAATATTAAAGTGACTGTACAAAAAAGACAAGACAACAACAACAAGATTCACAGAATAGTTGAGTTACAAAATATTCATTTCAAAGTCCAGAGTTCTAGCTCGCCATCTGTAAATCCCTGTGAAGATTCTGGTCCAAAGTGCAAAACCCGACCTAAAGGTCAGAAATACACATTAAGAATTTCATTCAAAATAAAACTGATTCATATAGCATGTACAGATATATAAAGGGAAAAAAATACAGTATAACTAACAGCAGCTCCAGGTATGTAAAAAAAATAATTACAGCAGCTTGTATTCTTTCTCTGAAAGCAGATTTGTTCTGATTAAGAATTACAAGCTTCAAAACGGTTCACTTTTTATACACCTTCTTTTAAGACATATAAAACCTTCTGAACTTGTTCTTGTTAGATCTCTCGCTGCAGCTGAGAGAATCTGCTAGCTTCTTTTCAGTTGGCCAAAACTCAGAGGACTGTTATTATCTGCCTTTGTCTGCAATCAGGGGGCCATTGTTTAGGTAATAGCCATGCATGTTCCTTCATAAATGCACCTCTGTTATTACTGTACGCTGCATATATTCAGCTGGAAAATGGTGGTAAAATGAAAACAAGTGCTGAGCAAAGTGTTGTTTTAACAGAAAAACACATGGAAAAGCAGCAGCAGCAGCCCTCTTCGTTTATTTTTTCTTTTATATTTTGAGAATTGATCTGCTTATTTGAGCAGCTCATACTTCAGGACAGATGAAAGATGGTAAACTATTAAATGTTGTTTGTCGCATCCCCTTCTATAATTATTGCAGGAGATGAGCACCCTGAAGGCGCGTCTCTCCAATGAGCAGGTGAGCGTGGAGGTGGATGCAGCTCAGGGGCCCGACCTGGGGGCCATCATGGCTGAGCTGAGAGTCCAGTATGAGGGTATTGCTCGCAAGAACAAGGAGGAGGCTGAAGCCTGGTACCTCAAGAAGGTCAGCATTAATCAGCTTTTATTCTTCTCTTATTTATTGTTGGAATTTGTCTTTATCTCTTCTCCCCTCGGGTACTGAACAAACCTTCTCACGATGTTCTGATGTTCACAGTTGGACGAGGTTCAGTCGGAGGTCAAAGAAAACAACGAGTCGCTGCGTTGTGCTCAGGGCGAGCTCAGTGAAAGGAAACGCTTCCTGCAGGCTCTGGAGGTCGAGCTCGACAGTCTCCGTAGACAGGTAACCCAAAGCTAGACCACCGATACGGTGCAGAAGTCATCATTTAATCAACTTGGACAGATGTTCTTGTCATTTGTTTAGTTCTTCAGACTTTATGAAGGTGTTTCAGTTTCAGTTTCTCCTTAGGAGTGACAAGGATGGATACGATTAGGAATGAGATCATCAGAGGCACAGCACATGTTGAACAACTGGGAGATAAAGTTAAAGAGACTGAGATGGTTTGGACATGTCCAGAGGAGGGACAGTGGGTATATTGGTAGAAGGATGTTAGAAAAGCAGCTGCCAGGAAAAAGACAAAGAGGATGGAGGTAGCTGGAGTGAGGAGAGGATGCAGAGGACGGAGATGGAGGAGGATGACTCGTTGTGGTAACCCCTGAAGAGGGAAAAGCCGAAAGAAGAAGTCAATTTTTTTGTTTTGCTAAACCACTTACCTAACTCTGATCTATGAATCCTTCGACATAATGTCTCCTAAACAGGAATAATGAATTCATTTCAGTTTATTTTCATAGCACCAAGCAGAAGTCGTCTCAGGGCTCTGAACAGAAACGTTCACGTACATTATAAAAGACAATCAGCAAACGTTATCTGTGGAAGTCAGCAGATTATGTTGAGTCTTTACTTCGTCACAGTCTCCCATCCTGAGCAAGCACGAAGGCAACAGTGGAAAGAAAAACTCCCTTTTAACAGGAAGAAACCTCCAGTAGAACCAGGCTCATTTGCTCTGAAACAGACAGGCATTTAATGACAGGTCCAGGTGTATTTTCTATTGTAAGACACTCCATGACTATCTTTGGTATATGAAGAATATTCATGATTCACATTAACAAACCAGAATATATTAAATAAATGTGATTAAAACCATTTTAGAGCTGTTCCTGTAATCTCAATCCCATCAAGCCTCTGAACCATGGTGGTGTTAACACGTAACAGACAGCAAAGATCTCATTTTAACTGGATCTTTAGGCTTGTTGTCATCAGCAGGCTGACAAGAAGACACAATTTATTCCAATTTTCATTTGGTAAACTCTATTAGAATTACCACAGTTTGACTAATAATTTTACTTTAGCTCCTTCAAGGGGATGGTGTTCGTAGAAAACAGCATGATCAACTGAGGGATGGTGCATTTGTCATTTCTTAAAGACATGAATTTCATATATTCTTCATTTGCTGTATCTAGACTTTTACTTTGAGGCTGCCATTTTATTTATTTTTTGGTCCTCCATTTGTCCACCTTTTGTTTTTTGTTCTTTAAACACATTTAACGCAATATACTAATAAAAACATGTAAGAACTGATCTTCTGTTCAATATCTGCCAAAATTGTAAGAAAAATATCCTTAAGAGAAGTTTAAAGAAAGGTTTGTCTCTGATGCAAAGGATAAAGACTTAAACATTTCACAGTACTTTTTCTGCATGCCCCCTCACCTCTTCCTCTGAGGTGCAGACCTGCAGTGACTGTCAATGGAAAACAGCTGCTTACTCTTTGTTTGCATTGAGCTTTTACTGCAAGGACACAATGTACACAGCAGGTTCAGTACAGTGATCAGTCGGTCAGGACGCACGTGTTCTGTCAGCATCACATGTGAGCAAAGAGGCTTATAAAGCTGCCAGATGTTTGCTCAGCCTCTCACCACTGGATGCACAGACGTTATGATGCTGACAGACATTAGGTTTGGTTGAGTGAAGGTAATAAAAGCTAAGCTTGTTGGCTGTGATGTTTTATTGTGTTTTGTGTGAACAATCGGAGTTGATATAAAGGCTTCAACCTTTTATCATCATCCTCATCATCATCATCGTTTCTCTGCTATGTTATTAATAAAGAAGTTTAGTCTGATGGTTAGAGCAAAAAACAGCTTCAAACTTTGATTAAGCTTTGATGCTTTAATTGTTTTCATGACAATAGACAACCTAAGCACAATTCTACTGATTTATTAGTTTATTTTGTTTTTATTTATACATTTGCTTTTTAAGCATCGTGGAAATCACAAACGGGCCATAAATTAGCACATCCATTATGTGTCAACATAATTGTTGGCATTTATTAAATCCATCCATCCATCCATCCATCCATCCATCTTCACCCTCACCCTCACCATTTGCTCCCAAAAACATGTCTCTCTTGAAAATGAGTTCTCACGACTCAGTGAGACTACTGTACCTGTATAAGTAAAGGGTAAATGAAAAAGGAAATTAAAACTAAAAGTAGCAAGGCTAGCTAACAGTAGCAAAAGGGTAACTAAGTGTTTAAAATCCTAATAAAAAGCTAAAAATATCCAAAGACTAACTAAAAACTAAAAGTAGCAAAAGATTAGCTAAATGTAACAAAAGACCAAGAGACTCCTAAAAACTGAACAGAGCACTAACTAAAACGAGCAAAAGGCTAGCTGAAAGCCAAAAGTAGCCGAACAGAAGTAGCAAAGCAGACAAATATAAAGCCGAAGCAGCTTTGTAAGAGAATAATGTTTTTTGATGGAGCTAAAAAATTTCCCAGTGTATTACTAAAAATAAAATACTTTTAAAATAAGGGAAATGATATGAAAATTAAATAAAGAAATAAAGAAATAAAGCTAAAGCCACAACTCATCTTCTGAATGAGCTGAACATTTTATTACATGAAAGGCTTACACAAAGTAAAAAGTAATTAGATGGTAAAACACTCAAAAAACAACAACAAACAGGACAACAACAGTGTGGATGCTGAATCATCAGTCAAATGTCAAGCTAAAGATCTCTCAGCTTCTTCCTGTTGTCATTCTAAGAGGTTGTATTTTGTGTTACGACTAGGTGAGCGTGCTGGAGGGCAACCTGGGAGAAACTGGACACAAATACTCTGTGGAGATGGAGCGTCTTCAGGCCACACTGGTGCAGCTGGAGGACGAGCTGTCTCAGCTGCGTTTGGACATGCAGCGCAACAAAACCGACTATGAGCAATTGCTGCGCATCAAGCAGAACCTGGAGATGGAGATCGCAACCTACAGGAGGCTGCTGGAAGGAGAGGAAATGTAAAGAAGGCCTGGATGTTTTTTTAAATATTTTTTACACTGATTTAAATCATTTTTGCTACTTTAAAGGAACTGTTCCACAATTTGAAGAATACAGCCTAGTTTTAATAAATATCACACTTGTGGTACGTTTGTAAACAAAGGGGACAGTTTGTAGTTAATTACCTTAATTCTTGAAATAATGTGAATTAGATATCCTGCAGATTTTTTTGAAGTCATTAGTCATTACCTTATGACTAAAAGACCAGTGAATGCATCACAAGAAAACAAGTACAGGTAGTCCTCGACTTACGACGGAGTTCCGTTCCTACATTCCGTCGTAAAGCGGATTTCGACGTAAGTCGGAACATACGTCCAAACCGCACCTTATACGTACAGTACTGTATTGTACCAAGCACTTAGCCTATCCTAACACAGTACCCTACATAATTATCAAAAAACACATACATTTGAGAGCCATAATGAAGTGAAAAATAGTTAATTTCCTAGTGGGAGCTGGTGAAGCCTTCTTCCGTCTGTTAGCATGTTAGCTCATTGTTCCTCCAAGCTCTGCAGCTGCTAGTTTTCCAGTGCTTCGTGCAGTCCAGAGCTTTACAGTAAGGTCTATTAGCATGCTAGCTCGTCCCTCCTACTCTGTCTGCTGGTCCAAACAATAAGGTCTGGCCCTGTATTTTTCTGCTTCTGCCGTCAAAACCGGAAGGAACTCGGAACTCTGCTTTTCAAAATAACATTTTTCAAAATATCTAAAAAAGCTAAGTCTGGTCCTCTGGACATTCAAAAAAACAAAACAAAACAAAGCAAAAAAAATTGTAGAAACGTTTCGTCTTTCGTCCGAAAGACTTCCTCAGTCTGAGGTGCTGGGTTCAGCTCAGTCTTATAAATAGCACCCTCTCACAGTGAATAGCAAACAACCATCAGGGTGCTAACGATCCATCGTTAGGCTGATGGTCCTCCTTGATCATGTGAGCAGCTGGTTTCGGCTGTCATCAGCCAACTGGTTGTGTAACACTGTGAGAGGGTGCTATTTATAAGACTGAGCTGAACCCAGCACCTCAGACTGAGGAAGTCTTTCGGACGAAAGACGAAACGTTTCTACAATTTTTTTTTGCTTTGTTTTGTTTTGTTTTTTTGAATGTCCAGAGGACCAGACTTAGCTTTTTTAGATTTTTCTACCTGGATTATTGAGCATGCATCAGGGTATTTTTCAAAATAATTTTAAATAATTTTATTTTTTTTAATGGAGATGCATGTCGTAACCACGAAATGTCGTAACGCGAGACCGTCGTAAGTCGAGGACTACCTGTACAGTAGTTTGTTTTATTGTGTGATATTGTGAAGTGAGTTTAGCTTTGCTTTTCTGATTAAATTTGTATAATTTCACTTTACAGGGTGAAACAAAGTCCTCCACCTCCTAAAAGTAAGTTCAAACTAGTCTAATTAATATCTAAATGTTTCTCTTTTATATGAAGTTTATATCGCAATTATTTTACAACGCCATGATGATGCAGGATGTAGAAAAATGATGTTTGTTGATGTTATCTGAATCCAATCCTTTTCGCACATAAAGGTTGTTTATGTGCGCACGTAATTTGCACTCAAGATAAAAAAGTGTCTGTCAGATCTGTCTAGACATTGAGTTTCAGTGACCTAAATGCAACAGAAGGCTGTGTTTTTCTTTTATTCCCCTGTTAATGATACGTTTCAGTGTTGTTCTGTCACACCTGGTTTTCCTCCTGTGTTCCAGAAGACCCCGAGGTTCGTACCAGGAAGATCGTAAAAGTTGTCACGCAGACGATGATTAATGGAAAGGTGGTCGATGAGTCCAGTGAGGTGGAGCAGATCGAGGACAGAAAAAAATGAGCTGAGACGAAGCGTCAAACCTGTCTCTAATCCAAAGTCCCCAGGGATGACATTTATACGACCGGTTTTCTTCTTTTTCTTCCGGGGGGTGCAAATGCAAGAAACAAAACTGGGAATTAAAGTTTGTCTAAACATTATTTTATTTCACTACATCTGCAACTTTTATTCAACTTTGACTCCCTGATCAGGTTTTAGGCTTTTTAATTATGGATAAATAAGTTATTATGTGCTGAAGTGGTCAATATTTGGTTTCCAAATCATCCCATGAAGACCTTCAAACAAGTTTAGTTTATTTGACAAATAAATTAACAATTTCAAATTAAATCAACTTCTATCGAGTGCTTTTTTTCGCATTACTCAAAATCAGAATCTGAATAAGCTTTTATTATCATTGTGCCAAAATACAGTGAGATTATGTTTGTACAGTCGTCTGAAAGATGGGCGGAGTGTACGTTGCTGCTGCTTTTAAGAGCGCGGCCCCTTATTCTTTTAGATAAGAAAAAGACAAAAGGCCATGATGAGAGGTTGTATAACAAAAAGACACAATTTAAGACATAATAAAACCTCTACCATTTATAAACACATGACATGTGCATTTGATGACAAGACGGTGAGATTTGTCCATGAAGCACTTCCAGATAGCACCATAGTCCTGATAAGATGTTTATGTCGGTACAGCTCTGATAAGCATTCACAGAAGTTCTCGGGGCGGGGGGTGGGGAGTGTTGCGATAGGCCGAGCTTTCTTAGTTTACACATATCCCAGCAGAAATTTGGTAAGTCGGCCTGCTTCGAAGCCGAACGGGGGAGTCAGATTCAGATAAGCCACAGTTGTTGATTTTTCCAGGCATACTTTAATTTTATTTCTCGTCAGCCTTGAGTTCTGCTGGTACTTTTAATCCAAAATGGCCAGATATGTGTGCATTCCACTGGTCTGTGCTTATTAGCTCCCTCCGAGATTGTCCCCAACATGCTGGTGAGCCAGTTTACGATTCTCCTAAATCGCTTCCATCTTACGGTTGAGCTTGTAAATCAGTTGATTTTGAGTGCTCGAAGCATGAACCAAACAGGGTCAGCAGCTTTGCCATTGCCGAAACTGCTGCTGCTGTCTTCTTTAATAGCTGATAGGTATTTGCCAGTGCCAAAAAAGCAGAAACCCTGCTTTCATGATTCCAATGATATACACATCATTGGGGGCTTCCTGAGACAGTATGGAAAGAAACATCAGAACCATGACGTACCCTGCTGTCTGCATCTCAGCGGGGCATGAGGGTTCTCCAGGACCCTGTCACTTTGTTGGGAAAAAGTTATCAATTGCGTTGAAAGTCCAGCTGAGCAGCTCCATGAGAGTAGTTTATGTTTCTGAAGATGGGTAAGTAGGAGCTCCGTTACACAGACAGAGAGCAAAAAAGCAGATGATGGGATGGGAAAGGGAAGAAAGACGAAAGACGTCTGTCTTGCACAAGAACGAGTGGGGGAAAAATAATATATACTGTACATA